>JAOTRO020000005.1:9628697-9638713 GCA_028566515.2 Pyracantha coccinea | reverse complement strand
GAGGGGGGGGGGGGGGGGGGGGGGAGATTGTATCTACATGGGCGAGACGGTTCCATAATTTTAGAATCTTAGGGCCCCGAACCGACTCGTTCTACCATAACAATTGCTTTACTTTTTCAGTCATCTTCCCCCATTCCCAAATTTCCCCATTTTCTTTCTCTGTTCTCGTTTTCTTCTCCTTCCCACCCCTTTACTGCGTCAACATCACAGCAGCCACCAGGCCCACCAAACGAGTCACTACTCACGAAATCACCTCACCATCAGAGAAGACGAAGATTGCGAAGCTCCAGATCGGAGAAGATGATAAGCTCAACTCGGTTGCTGACCACCCAATTTGGTCCGACTTAGCTTGTTTCACGTCGCTCTTGACTCGATCGACAACCTCATCGTCACGATCCAGGATTGGACTGGCATGGTCAACGACAAGTCCATTGGCATCGCTACGACTCGTGGACAAGTTCTTATACAGCAGGCCATGTCCTGAAATTCTATATGCAATTTCTAATTTTTGAAGAATATTAATTAGTCTTTGAATCAGGTTGTTTGGTTGCAGCGAGGGTCTTGTCATTAGGGAAGATGACTTTGGTATTTTCCTTTCTGGGCCGAGGAACACAACCTTTAGTTCGTCTCTTCTGTGCTAACCTAAAAAAATTGTAATTGGACCGGTGAACCCGGCCCGAATCGGCCTGTTTCAAACGGGTCGAGTTAGGTCAGGTTCCAAAATTTGAAATCCCATTACTCGCCCCAACCTGACCCGATGCATTTTTCATACGGGTACGGTCTGGTCCCTCCAAATTTGGCCTCGCCCTGGCCCGTGCCCAGTCATAGGATATAGGGTATATATGGAGAAAAAAGAAAGGATAAGGTTGCATATATGTGTATGACGAAATTGGTTAAAAATCATATCCGAAATTAAAAATAAAATTATTTTATAAAAAAAAAAATTATTTTAATACTAATAGGCTGGGCTTTTCAATTTAGGAGGGGAGATGAACTTGTACAGTTACTGTTTACTAAATACAATAACTGCTTGCTCAATAGCATCGACAATAATCGCTTGGCAATTTGGTAGGGTCGAGTTGCTTTGAGCTTTTGGAAAGGGATCCCCTCCGGATCCCTTCCACCTAATCCTCCTCATCAAACAATCCGTCCCTTGAAATTTAATACAACAACTAAAGTTATTATAACTTTTAAAGTGGGCTCGTGTTTTTAGCAGTTGTATCAAATTTCAAGGGTCCGGATTGTTTGATAAGGAGGATTAGGTGTTTCTTAGCCTTTGTCAAAGATTATTTCCTAATTTAACTAATAATAATATTCCAAACCGTTAAATTGATTTAAGATGAATTGCATTGAATATATGGTTGGATCCAAGGCAACATAATGCTTAAGCGATGGTGCTTTTTCTAGGCTCAAACACTAGTTTGGGGTTGCTTAAATTTTTTTAGAAGCATATTCTTAAAAAAGTTAGGACTAAAATTGTGTTTTGTAAAAAAAGAAAGGTGTGTATTTTCAAAATCAAGGGTCTAAAACAACACAAAGCAAAAGCATCAATACTTAGCTTGTCCCAAATAAAAAAGATAAATTAAATTGGATGCAATCATTAATAACAACTCAAATGCACCGAATTCTATCTGAATTTTAAAGTTAAATGGGCTTCTACGAGAGATAAACTAGGATGAGTGACCTCCGTGAGAAGTCATCGCGTGCTTTCCTCTGTCTTGTGAAAACACATGTCCCACCCACATGAACACATGACGTTACTCTTTTTCGCCAATCACAATTTAACACAAGTATAAATAATGCATCAACTTATGTAAATATAGAAGATTTATGCACATTCGTTAAACTGATTATTGTTAAATGAATAAGAATGGGTATAAAATTTAAAATAACGAGCCAAATATTCAACGTTGCAGAATTTCCATGAAATTCGCTTTGATTTGAAATTTTTGGAGTGCGATTCTCTCCCCTCTTATTCTCATCCCCTTCCTTCCCCCTCTCACAATTTTTACTCTCTCTCTCTGTATAAAAAATCAATATAAGATGTTAATGCAGCTTAATCGTAAATGTTTAAATAGAAGGGGAGGAAAAACAAGTGAAAGCTGGGTTAGATTGTGTGACCAAAATTCGTACCATCCATTCATGCAAATATAAAATGCTACTGGTACAACCCCGATAATTAATTAAATCATAATGACCCTAACACATAATTAGTGTAGGATTAGCAATCAAATGAAGCCCTCATGCAACTATAAATGCCATGGCACCTGTGCCTAGCTAGGATAAGCAGCTACTTAACAATGGATTTAGTCAATCCATCATACATTCTATATATCAGAGGAATACGGGCCTACAAACGTAATCACCGAATGCGAAGGAATCCAGTTGATCGATCTCTCTCCGATAACCATCCGGGAAAGGTGGGCCGGTTCAAACCATAAGGTTGTGGAAGAGCTTGCTGCTAAGATAGGAGAGGCTTGCAGGACCTGGGGGTTCTTCACGGTGATCAACCATGGCGTGCCTTCAGATTGTTGCTTAACCTACGGATTTCAAATGCTCAAATTTCACCGGTCATTGAAATAAAACAGCTTCAGCTCCACGAGACGCTTCAAGTTATACTGTGTTTTACGGGTGACGGGTTACCAAGTAAAACATTGTAGTTCTACACTTCTTATTTACGCACTAACAACCGGAACTTTAAATTATTGAGCTAAGAAATTACAAACGAGAAACCGCTGGCTGAATATGAGGCCTCATACAGGCGAATCATGCATGAACTTTGTCTTCAATGGCCTTTCAATCCGATGGCATTTTCTTGCTCGTCAATAAAATGACACGAACATTTTCTAAAATTCTCCTTATACTAGAAGAACACATACTCATTTCTACGTACTGCAAAATTTCATTAGCAGAGGACTCGTATACTTACGCATACAAACTGTTCTGATGTTGCTTGCTTGTCCAGGAAGAATATATACGACACTGACATCTAGAGTGATAACTTACAAGGCAAAGGCTGCAAACTCTGGAATGACCTGTTGGCGTGGTCTGCCCCCGACCTCTCAACTAGTCTGAATTTTAAGTTCGAGATGTTGCTGTTTTCAAGCACCCAAGTGCAGCAGTATAACTTAAAATAAAATAGAATCATAGCTCATTTAGTTTCTTTTGTCTTCGAGTTCTTCTAGCCACCTGAAAAGAGTAAGCAAACAGAAACAGTGAAACACGTAACCAGGGATATGTTAAACACAAACATGCAAGGGACAACGTCTTCTTGGGCTGGCAGTTTTGTAAGCAAATTTGGAATTTCCGTCTTCCTAGATTGATGAATCAAATTGTGCAAAACGTGCAGACGCTCATGCGAATTTACTAAAAGCCTATGATCAAAGCCAATGATTCAACGCTGTGCCTATACAGTTTGTTGTTTGGATTCAATATTTATTAAACAGGACAGGAAAGAAAATCAAGGTGTTTTACTCTCCAGTAGAAGTCAGAGAAACACTTACTGAAGAATTATGGAAGACATTTAGATGAAGATCTTAGCTTGTAACAGTTTCACAATTATGGGAAGAAAATACGACTCTTTTTAGGCTATGTAATTCACTTGGAGTTTATTGTTCCCAAACAGTTTAAAGCAAACGAGAATGTAGTTCTTGACATTTATCAGGAGAATTTGACTCCGGAGTTGCATTATCATAAATATCAAAGAAATAAAGAGACAAAGCTCCATGCAAGGAAATTATTCGACCTGACACATCAAAACATAAGAGCAAAATGAAATGATAATACCGAAAAATAAAATGCAAGCCTTACAGCATCCTCATTTGCATTAGTAACTTCTGATGCCGAGGTGTCCACAAAAGCTTTTTTCCCCAGCTTTCGTTTCTGCTACATCCAAAACTACAGAGTAAGCATAAAATCATTGGAACAGTGCAACGAACTCAATTACCACAATTCACAAGCAAACACTGCAGGCACAAAAAGACACAATAACTTTCATGCTACAGTTGAATGTCGTCAAATGGCATTTACTCCTGGGTGGTTCCAGACTTCAAGCATGCATTGGAAACTTTAATGAATTATGCATCAAGTAAATATGAAACCAGCTAAAATATATATCCATAATACATAAGTATTTTATGCACGTAGAACATAAATCCATTCCAAGCTTGCATTGTATAAGCACACATCCTTTAAAGAAACAATGTAGATTGTTACCCACTATCAATGTTGCATCAGACTGGGTGTGATGATACAGATATCTAGTTTTTGACTAAAACTAACCATATGGAGACAGAAATGGAATTTCATTCAAGTCCACTTAAGCTTTCAACAATATAGACACTTTTTGTTTGATGGGGCCTCGGTGTCCCCCTTCCTAGGGGACAATATAGCCACCTTTTAAACGAACAGTATAGCCACTTAAAATTGTAAATGTTAAACAACTTAAACTTAACATTTGCAACCTAATAAAACATTCATGGTATTTCACTCTTACCCTTTCCTCCAGTGAACCATCACTTACAGTTTCCCAGCTCTCACTTTCCAAGCATACTAATTGAACATCCCCGCTACCATCACATGTGATCTGCCAATGAAAAAATGGGAAATTAATCACAATAATTCAGATGAAGCATTATGGCGATGGCTTTGATAAATACACAATGAATCCAGCTTACAAATTTACAATACATCAAAGATGAAATAAAGGCAATGCATATTATTCTCTAAAAACTTCCCAAATAATTTACTGAATGATTGAAATAGTTGTTTAAAAATGGAAATAAAAAAATACGGTCATGTTTATTCACCTTGTACGTATTGTTTTGAGTATTATAACCATCCACTGTACCTGAATAAAAACTGGAAAACAAAAACAAATATTGTTATAAAGAAGGGCTACAACGATGCTGAAAAATCATCTCCTAGATTGGGGAGATGCTCACCATTTATCTACCGGAGACAAAAATTTGATCCTTTGTCCAATCAATGCCTCAGCCTTCTTACTAATTTCCTACATGATTAATTATAAAATATTTCTCAGGACACCGTAATGTCAAAAATGCAATACAATTTCAAGTGCATTCTCAGAGAGAGCTTATTCTTACCTTTAAGCTGCAAGGACCCTTTAGATTCGATCTGGGGTCATTGGAATGTTCCACATTAATGCTTCTTTTCACATTAACATTTCCCATCAATGGAATGGTATTTTTTTTAATATTCTGGACGGTGACATTTGATCCACCGACCGTAGCCACAGAATCACAAGATGAAAGTATTTCATTTTCCAAAGTAATCTCAGATTTTTTAGATAAACCATTCTGGTAACCATTATCAGAATCACTTGGAGAGAGGTCTCGTTTTCTTCTGCATCCTCCTGTACTGGTGCCTTGTTTCACAGCCTTTCGGGGTTCAGCTTCCCCATCATTGCACAAATTAACCATCTTGGAAGATGTTATGATATGTTTGCTGTCCTTGACAACACCAGATTGTGTGATATCCTCTTGACATTTACGCCCACGTCTAGGAAGAGCACTGGCAGGCTGAAATGCGAATAAAGATTTCTAACAAGATGGTAATAGGAAGAAAATACCATTAAGACAATCATGGGGGCAATATAACTAAAGCTGTAAAGAAACATTGGAGATACATACCAACGAGATATTTGATTTAAATATGTCAACTACTCTTTTGAAAAAGTACTCATCAAAACATGATTGAGTGAGGCATCTTGAATTGGACTGCAGAGAACAAATAATCAAAATGTAAAATGATGTGGAACTTTTAACTAGAAATTTCAATTTCTTCCAGCCAAAAGATAAAGAAAAGAATACCAAATCTTATTAAAAATTGCTCATCACTTTTATACGAGATACTTACTTTATATAAGGATGATGGTAGAAAAATTTTCCCAGGAGCATGGAATGAGGAGAGGCCATTATGATTTGTTAACATCACAAAAGAATGTCCAATTTCTGCCAGAATATGCAGCTTCTGCATCATAAGAAAAACCTCCTTTCCTCAATTATAAAACATAAACATAAGGTGAGATAAGAGAAAGATCCTGTGAGGGGAAAACTCTTACGCCGGTTAATTCAGTGTCTATAGCATCCTCAGCTCTCTTAATTGCACGAAAAATGCAAATCAAATACAAGACAGAATCCTTGGCAACATCCAGAGCCCCATCAGCATTACTAGCATTGACTAAAGCCTGCAATAAACCTAACAGTGGACTGCAAAGAGAAACATAATCCAAAGTTTGTTACCATAGCTGCATTCATATTCAGTACTAGGCAATCTCCAATGTGATTAAGTTAACCAGATATATTTATATACCCGCAAAACTGAGCATATGCTTTTTCATCTTGACAGTCTTCAGGTGGGAAGCCTGTATCATGAGCAAGAATATGGATCAAGAACACCACTATGTATGCTGGAAAATCAGTGTTTAATCCTTCTTGGACTCCAGAGATTTGACGCACTTGAGCTTCTCTACTGTAATCCTTGACAAATTCTGCAATATATTTTAATGACTAAAATGAATGGTATCAGCATACATTAATTGCTCAAGTCTACAGAAATAACTCATAGATATATCACATTTAGCATACATCATCCTGCAGATCCTTGAGGCAATCTGAAGTGGCCATTGCGAAAGCACATGCATATCTGCTAGGTATAACATGTTCCTTCAGTAATTTGTGAGTTTTATCAAGAAATGATCTTCTCACCGATGGAGAATCATCCTGAAATGTGTGAGGAAAAAAATGACCATGAAAATATAAATAAGTGGCAATTCAAGAGTGCCAATGAAATAAAATTTAAAGAAACTGAAGAGTATATAAACAGGAAGGGATGCAAACAACTAACTGGACTAAGCATTAACTGGTGATTGATATCAGATACAAAACACACCTATTGCATGGTTCTGAATGCCATCTAATATTTGTCTTTTATAAATTTTATCAAGTACATTCTTTTACCATTTGTCAATCAATCTATGAATGGAACAACTCACTGGAAGACTCGGTGAATATTATTAAGTTAGCGACGGATGCATTTATACTTTAGCTATAACCAATTATGAGCTGCAGGGACCAGAATCTCAAATTCTATCAGGATTGAGGAATATGTTTTCATTAGTTTTACAGGAAAAAATGAAGCTGTAACAAGGAGTCCACATGAGTGAAACATACAAAAGATTGTGTTCCAAAAGTGAACGTTACTCCCATTTCAAGTTACAAACTTTAATAAGCAAGAGAACAGGTAACCGAGAAAAATGAAGGGCAACACTAGGATACACAAATGAGAACCAATCAGAAATACCTTTGCCATTAAAATTGTAAAGTGAAAGATCCCTGGAGAAATATGGAAATCCCATCTTCGAGCAAGCCGGAGAACAGATTTTGCAGCAGCTAATCTAATACAAGCCTTATCACTTTCACTGCTTTACAGAACAAGTGAAACCAAATGAGTGGTGTCTAAAAATACTTTTGATACGACATAAACTAAACATAAAGATTTTAAAAGCACAACTAAAGGTTAAAAAGACTTTTTAAACTCTAAATCACCTCAAATTTTAGGTCTTGAGTACTTGTTTGGTAGGACTATTTTTAAAACTTAAAAGACTCAAAACCAACTTAAAAATTTGCCTAGTTGAAGACATCAAAAGTGAGTTTTTAGAGTTTTTAAACTCATGTCCAATGCTTTCTCTGTCTCATCTGTCTCCAAATATTTTATGTGCACATATTTTCTCTTTCCTATCTTTCTCTCTCCTCCGACACTTTCTTATTTCTCTCTCCTCTCCCCCTCTCATCCGAACCTCTCTCCTCTTTCTCCCCCTCTCATCCGATGCTCTCTCTCTCTCTCTCTCTCTCTCTCCACTATCTCCAATCTCTCTTTGGATTTCCATGTCCAGTTGTTGTTATCGACTCCACTGTAAGATGAGGTTTTTTTATAATTGTTAAATTTTAGAACAATTTTGAATCTCATACCAAAGGAGTTTTTGAGTCTTAAAGAAAATTGTTTTTAAGAGATGTTTTTAAAAAAGGTTTCGACAAGATGAAATTTTTTGAATAGGATACCAAACAGGCCCTTAAAATTGTAGCCTTTTTATTCAGTTGTTTGTTGGCTGAATATTGCCATTCAGCATAATGAACAACAATCACAAACTCACAGCAAAAGCCTACACAAACAGTTGAGAATCTCATCTCTGAATGTGAATCTACAAAATTTCGTCAGTTTCTAAAGCACCCTTCTTCCCAAATTAATGTAAGACTGGGAAAAAAAAAGTAACAGTAAACTTAACTACTCAATTCTTATGAAAACAAAACCACATTTTTAATTGCTTCATTCAAACACCATAGGGATTCTAGTCAAAAGCTGAGACGATATCAAAACACGTCAAGTATAAGCTAGAAGTAAAAAAGAAAACTCAGCGCAAAGCAGAGATATAAATAATTAAATGATTTAGTCAATTTTACCTTCTTTAATTTGGCTTGAACCATAATGAAGAATTAATCCCATATAAAAGTTAAGGATGAGGTGAGCTCAGACTCATAAATTTTCTATTTCAAGGAGTCTGAAATCATACCATGAGGTGATACCCTCAGCAGTTTCTCCCTTTTGCAGCATTGTTGATAAAATGTCCCAGAGCTCATCAATTTTCGGTTTGGTGTTGTCCTCAAGCTCATTAATTTGCTGTTTGGTGTGAGTTCCCCTGCGTGGCAAGAAGCTCTTGACAAGTGTTTTCAGGCCATATATCTGCAAAATAAATGATTAAACCAGAGAAACCATGGAAATATCTGTAAGAAAAGAACAATTTCTATACAGTAATTCTCAAAGTTATATAATCATCTTTGGTGATTTTGGACCCTTTGGTCGGCTGATCCTTGCATAGACATCTTTCACATGAGCCCGTAACAACACTTCTAATTCATTAACCTAACTAATACATACAGGCTACCTATCAGAATTCGTGCAAACTATAACAGTGCCAAAGATTTTAACCAAAAAAAAAGTATCCAATCTGTAAACCAAAGCTTTTAGTAACGAAATGGTGTAATGACATACTTTCTCCTCTTTCATGGTACGGTAACATTTCAGCAAAAATTTAAATTGATTAATTCCATATAAAAAAGAAGGAAATTATTCGTGGATAGCAACTCAATTTCACTGAATTGTCAACTGTTTCATCAAATCCCACTCACAGCTCAAATGAACTCAAGTTTTTTCTAATACAAAAAGCCATAACCAAAAACTTTTCTAGCCTTCACTGCATAGAATATTTGTTCTCTCACATTAATTTATTTTTTTAAGCATATAGCATTGCAAATTAATCAATGTATTAAAAGGCTCCACGCAGGTGAGGCGTTCCATGTATAGCCCCGCCTAGGCGTGAGGCTGAGGCTTCACCTCATGGGACCTAAATTTTTTAATATATACAATATATATGTATATATATAGTAATAATTATATAATATAGTATATTACTTTGTAAAACAATTAATCAACAATCAAACAAGCAATCAATATCAAATTGAGATTAGAATACTAAAAAACTTGAATTTTGAAACAACTTGTGGTGGTGTGGAGAATTTGAAACAAATTGAGGTATGAGATTGGAGTAAAATTGAAATATGGGATTGGGATTGAGAATTTAGGGTTTGAGGAATTGGGTGAAATATAGCAGAGAGAATCGGGTATTGGGTGGTGAAATATAGGAGAGAAAATCGGGTATTGGGTAGGAAAGAAGAATGGACCTACTGTGATTATAAAAAATAAATAAAATATTAGCCTGGGCAAAAACGACACCATTTTGGGCCCAGAGGTTTCCAGAAAATTTCAAATTTCAAGCAAGAATTTGGATCACTGAAGGATACTAGGAACGGGTAGTCAACGCCTCAGGCGCACCTCGGGCGCCTAGACATGCCCTGACAAAGCCTAGGCAAGTTTCTGCCCTACTCCCCGAAAACAGAGGGGAAATTGCTGCCCTCCACCCCCCCCCCCCCCGCGCGGGC
>JAOTRO020000005.1:9612926-9628597 GCA_028566515.2 Pyracantha coccinea | reverse complement strand
AACCCTAGGCGGGTTTCTGCCCCACCCCCCGAAAACAGAGGGGAAATTGCTGCACACCCCCCCCCCCCCCCGGCGGGGCCTGTAAGGCCGCCTAGGCATGCCCCTAGGTGCGTCTTTTAAAACACTGAAATCAATTTAACACGCTTTTCAATGGTACAGTATATTAGCAGGATTCAAGAAGGTAAAATCAAGGCACATCTTCCCTGTACACTAGACACAAAATCCAAACTTTGATGGTAAACACCATTCACAGCTGAACAAAATACTAATACAAGTGAAAAAAATGTTCCCATCCAGAACGTACCTTTAATTTACAAGAATCACTAGACCCGGACGCATCATCACAAGAGTCTATAAAATCCGAAGAGTTCACCTACATGGAAGAAGTCAACGTATTCTACTCACAACTTTCAACAAATACTTGAAGCAAATAAATATTCTACAACATTTGAGATCTTCATTTAGGGAAAATAAAATATCTATATTCAAAACCAACTACATTCTGGCATGCCAAAGTTCAAATAAAGTGTTCATATTTATCTCACAGTTGATGTGAATTACTTGGAACATTTTTTGATATATATAATGGGTGATCTCTCCAACTTGGCTTTGGAATGTTGAAACAGAATGCTGTGCAAGACACCCCAAGGACTGTAACACTGTTGGTATGTTCTGCCCAACTAGTAGAGAATCCACAAGTTCCTAGACATATTGAACAAAAGTTGATTCAGTACGGAAAACTCAGCATTATTTGAGTATACATGCAAGTTATGACATTGTAAAATAAGACAATTCCGAAATTCTTAGGGTTATTCAGATGTACAGCAAACAAATATTGCGTCTCACTAATACATCCATATATAACCCAGTGGCAGATTTGGGTCCCATGTGAGGGTCTTAAACAATGATAAGACTATAAATAGAATGAAAATGTATACAGTACACACACACACATGCACATACACGTGGATATAGAAAAATGGTAACGCAATACAGCTAGCAACTTATTAGGAGGCAAATGAACGCCATAAAGTGTATTTAAAAATATAAATATGACTATCTATAGAACATAGTATGTGTGAGGCTGAAAGATACATAACCGTAAGGGTGAACAAACCTAAAACTCTAAAAGTCAAGCTAAGCATACCTTACATAGATCTTGGAAAATCAATTGCTTTGAATGATCAACTAAAGCAGCAATTGCTGAAACAGCATATTTTGACTGAACGCGAGTCCCCTCCAGACAAACCCTCTTCAGAAAGGGGTAGATTTCACTTCAACAAAAGAAGAAAAAGTTGAAGCCACTCTCAAAACATTTGGATAAAACAGAATTAGATTTCAAAAGGCTTAATATTTAACAAAAGGAATGGAGAGGAAGGACACTCTTTCTCATTTAACTGTTGCCAAAAGAAATAGTCCATGTGTAAGCAAATACCAAAGGTTAGCATAATATGCATATTAAAGTTTGGGGTATCTTAACCATTTACTGCTGCATGTGTAAGGAATAGTTAATCAGACCCATTAGAAAAATTGACAGACTTGACTTTCGGAATCCATGCACATGTTACAGAATAAAAATCATTGATTTGAGCTCTTTTATATTTTTCGTGGATTGTGTGCACCATGCACAAGCTCTTTTTAATATTTATTTAACAAAAACAGTTCTGACAAAGAAGAAACATCCAAACTTGAATGACTAAACAAATTAACATCAGAAATAAAAATAAAAAAAAAGGACACCCTTCACAATACAGTTTCCATTGGAACATAAAACTCATCCTGCTCAAAACAAGAATCAGAAAGACTGCAGAAATTACCTGAGTTTAACAAATATGTGAGGGCCTGCTTTGGCTAACACTTCAATCAACTTATCATTAATTGGGTCCGTCTCCTTTAATAGCTTCTGAAGTTGCACTTCTGAACCTCTTAAGAGAGTTGGGAAAAAGCTGGTGATTGACTGAACCAGAAAACAATTAAAAGACAATTTCAATCAGTGAAGAGACAAAATTATTCCCCAAGATACTTAGATAGTACTTGCTCACACATCCAAACTTGTTTTACTCCTAGTCTTATATTATATAAAACAATACAAGGTTGAACTCATTGAGAAAAGGCAAACGCTAATACGCTATATACGCAAAAAAAAAAAAAAAAAATTATATAATATCTCAACCGCTTATGGAAACTAACCTAATCTCTCAAGCTTTATCCCAGCAGAAATGCAAGAAACCAATTTAGGCCAATATAAGTTAAACAACATACTACCAAACGACAGCATTAGGCAAACTAAAACTCATTCTAAGACCTGACACTCATAAATCGTACAATTCAGTTTAGTCCTTAAATTGAACCCTGCTATAAATGCTATATGTGCTTTCCATATTGTTGCTTATCAACCACAACTACGGTAAATCATGGTCAATGCTCAAGTTTACACACTAAAGTTGTGTTTTGTGCTCGCTAATTGTTAAGTGGTAACACAAGCACACGAACCCTTCATGGTCTTCCTCTAGTATGGTTAGCTTTGTCTTTTTGAGCACATGAACTTAATCTAACTTTGCTCACATTCAAAATTTTTACACTTCTGCTGAGGGAAAGTATTATTTAGATCCACTAAGCAAAACAGAAAAAAAAAAAAATAAATAAATAAACCTTCTTACCAGCAGAAGTCTGACAGAAGAAGCCTCCAAGTTTCTCTTTCCAGGACTGTTACTGGACAGATCATCTAGAATACAGCGAACATGCGCTGCACTGAATATATTATAAGAGCATTTTGAGGAAAGTGTTCGTAAAAACTCAAAATTCTGATGTTTCCCGCCAATCATATTCAGAAATTTGTCCTGAAAATAAGAAATGAATAAGTAGACAACACAATATTTAATGAAGAAAAAAACAGAGAAAAGTAAAATTATAATTTTGTTACTATCAGGTATCTTAATCATACAAAAGAAAAATCACAAATAAAAAAGGAGACCATTGTTTGACACCACCTCATAATTAACCATACTGAAATCCAACTTGCCCGTCCACATTATAAAACAACTCCCATAAAAAATGCAAGGAGTCAAACTATCTATTCAAGCAAACAAAAAGTTGATCTTGCTTGACCTAACTTTATTCACCCCAAGACTTTTCATGGGCCTCATCCTTTTAACATCCATTCAAATGCTTCATCTCAACCCCAGGGGCATATCAGTCCTCATACTGGTGAAAGCTCAAATTAAGAGAACCTCTACAAATTATAAGTGCAAATTGTGTATAAGGGGTGCACAAGTGGTCTTCATGCAATTGCGGCTATCACCAGAGAATTAGATAATGTATTTCTGGGTTTCCGAAGAAGTTTTGGATGACTCCACATTACTATATTTACATTATTAAACAAAAAAAGCAATTAAGCCTTATCTTTGAACTGGAATCATCTATATAAACCTTGACTTGCCTCGTCACAACATGATTCAAATTTTAAAGTTTTATGCCTTATAAATGACAAGCACTGTTTACAATTTGCCCCAACTCCACAAAAAATTACCAGTATAAGACGGAACATACCTATTCAACCGTTTTGCTTCATCCAATCACACATTTTCTAAGATCTTATATTTTACTATTTAATTAACGAGTGAATAGGGAATACACATTTTTGCCCTCCCCATATATCATGAAACACTTACAATTAAAAGGAAAGTTTCATTGAGCTTAAGGCTCTGGTTTTCAATGTATATTGACTAACCAATTCAGTGATTCAGACAGTCTTCAATCAAGAAAATCCAACTGAGATAGACAACAAATGCCATAAAGAACCTTTATTAGGAATTAATTTCTTTACCTATTTTGAGCAATGAAATCATACATATGTTTATAAGAGAAAACATGCATGTTACCTTTGCAATGTCAGTCAACCAGATTCAAAATTAATGAGCTACGGATACACAAAGAAATAATTAGCTTAGAAATCTATGTTTACAGCATTGAACATGAGAAATCATTTTATTAATTGTTAGCCATCTGTTTGTCTGCCTATATACATACCAATATATATTTGCAGCAAAGTCATATATGAGGGTTTCATACAAACAAAGTACTGTATGCACACAAATAAGTACATGCATGTACCCAACAATCATGCACGTGCGGAAGTGGCTCAAAGAGGAAGAAGGGCATTCATGGGATCATTTAATTAAAAGTAAAGGTTAAATAGACGCACTCTGCTTGCACGGGCTTCTTTAAATTGCAGGTCATCCAATAACAGAGCCAGTGAATTAAAAATGTTATTATCTTTCATTTGGTTAAATTTTTCAAAGCACTCTTCTGCTCTTGAAGGGTCTGCAAAGGAGACTGCCATTTTTGAGAACTGAACTTTATATCTCTTCTGCATCTCTTCTGAATTACTCCCCTGCAACATCAAGTTAATTGCTTCAATTATTCAAAACTATTAAACTTAAAGTGTAGCCAAGAAGTGAAAAGCTGCCATTCATTGTCTGTATACACCAAGAAACTTATACAACTTTCTTCAACAACAACAACAAAGCCTTATCCCACTAAGTGGGGTCATCCAATTAATGTGTAGAAAATTTAAGTGGGGTCATACAACTTTCTTCAATGAGTAATAAATTTAAGAAAATGAAATATTAACAAAGCATAGAGCACACTAAATAAATTTCTGATAAGCTAAAAAATATATGGAATATTCACAAAGTCTATTACATAGCACTGGTCACATGCACAGTGATGTATGCTGAAAGCTTTGAAAATTTGGTGCAGTAATTTATCTCAAGGGAAGCATAACATCCACTAGTTATTGATTCTTCCGGGGAAAAATGATCTCAAGATAATGCTAAGCCACATTTTAGGCCTCTAGAAGAAGTCTGAACAAATTCATTGAAATGCAACAGTAACCACGCTCTGATACTTGTTTGAGCACTAGGACAAATATTCAGTACTAAAAATACACAAAATTAAGTCTAAACAAGAAAATGTGGAGAAAAACAATTCTTCCAAATGGAATACTCATAGAGGGAAGCAATTGCTTTTATAACCAGCATAACTACTATATACATTCAACGGCTTCGTAAGAACATGTTTCAATACCAAGATTTGTTTACTTTTGAATTTTAATAAGCATCCAGCCTCAAGCAATCTCTATTCACAGAAAGGACCTTAAATATACTCTAAATTCATAATAGTGCTCACCAAACTAAAATTGTCCAGAAACTAACAGTTGAAAATATTAGTTAAGCATGCTTTTCCAAAAATTCACATAAATTAGTTCAAGGACCAGCATCTGGATAATGGATAGTGCACAATATATTCACTAGCTATATACAAGTCATGTCTAGCAAGCACGAGATTCAATCACTGTACCTTCTCTTTCTTTCGATTGGCTAAATAAGTTTGCATCTCACTTTGCAACCTACAAAACATTTGTACATTGTAAAGAAAGAGGACATTCACCTTAACCAGCAAGAGCAAGTTAGTGATAAATACCTTTGTTTCTGAGATAAAATAGAGTTCAAAGCCTTTAGATGAAGTGGGGTGAAAAGAGAAAACAAGTGGATCCAGTGCCTTGTAATTTCATGAACTGAAAGAGCAGCTGGAAATAGATCTGCAAGAACAAGCTCCATATTTTGGGACCTGAAGTAAAACAATAAGGAATGAGAGTCAAATACAACATTGTACAGCATTGACTTTATTCTAAAAAGCTATAACATGTGAGAAAACAAACCTGAAATCCATACAATCTTTATCAAAGCATAGCATCAATATTTTACAAGGAATCTGTTCAAAGTGGTCACTGATTGTCATAGAGCCTTTAAAGCATTTGTTACAATAATCTCGATATACTTCCATCAACTTCTGCAAAGCTTTCTTTCTAACGGGTATCTGCAAATAATGCAACCAATTATCAATACATGATAGCAAGTGGAACTTGGCGAACCAAAACTATTTGTTATAGAAATACCTTCTTATCCCGAAGTCTTTCAGTGGTCTGATATATTATTTTGGGAGGAAAGCATCTCATATTAGACATGGCAAGATCACAGGCAACAATCACTGACTGTGTTCTCACCCTATCATCAAAATCTAGTAGCCGACTTTCAAGGGCAGCTGTTTAGAGCAACAAACAAGTATAACTAAGATTCCAAGAATTACACAACCATAACTCGTATAGGAAATAGAAAATGTTTTGAAACTTACGGAGAACTTCTTCTGATTCTGCCCCAGAGGGGTTGGTCATGTAGCAAACTTTAGCACATTGTAGAGCACTAACTCTAACGTCCGCAGATTTATCCGAAAATCTTTTCAAAAACTCAACGAAGAGGTCATGATACCTTTGTGCAATATGGTGATCAGGCAGTGTGAAAAGTTTTCCAATTAAATTAACTGCTTTAAGTCGGACATCAACCTGATCAGTCTATAGAAAAAAATCAGAGTCAAGTGATATTTAATGATTGGTGAGGTAACGAGCATAAAAGGAACTTAAAGAGAAATCGAGGCCTATGCCAGGAGATGAAATGATTAAATCAATCTAAAATGAAATAAGACGAGAAGACATACAAGTAACTCTTGAGTCAAATTTGGAATGACAGCAAGAAGCATCTGAGGAGCACACCCAAAAATTTTAAAAATGATTTCATGGTAAAATTCCTTGAGCTCACTCCCATCAGCATCTCCATCCAAAATACAAGATGTCAGAAACCCACAAACAAAGGACTCAAGTTTGTCTGCGCATGTTTGGATCACAGAAACTGCAAGCTGAGAAGAAGCAGAATCTGCATCCTGTGAAACAAGATATAAGAAAAAAAAAGTACTTCTGAGTTAATTAAGCTAAATATTGATATCGGGCATTAGCAGATAAGAAGCACTACTCCATTTATTTCACCAAAAGATAATTTGTAGTAAAACTAATTTACAATGTAAAACAATTTGCATGAAAAATGGGAATTTTCATTGCAATTTACTTTTGTTTGGGTGTCTGACTTGAAAACGCCCATTTCATTACAAATTCCTTAGTTAAAACACCTATTTTGTCCAGAAATGTAACCAGAAGCATTCCAAACAGTATACAAAATCACACATTCACCAAATACTCATTTTTTCTTTCAGGTTGGAGACCCAAATTAAAAATGATTAATCCATGATCGCACAAGCAACTAGTACAGGAAGAAACAGATTCCAAATCCATAAGATCTTAGTCTAATGCGTCTAATAGTTCTACGATAATAAGGTCCAACCCAGTGAATGTACAAGCCCCATATACAATCAGAAGTGTTATCCTTTATTTAATAACCTGCTTCCATCATTTACTACTTTAGCAATGACTCCATGTTTATAACATGCTACCTTTTTCAGCTTTTACCACGGAACAAAAGTAATATCACGTATTTGACCAGAAAACAATGCATAGGGCATTTTCCCTTGCACCAACAACCAGACTATGATAAGTGGATGCAACATTTTAAAGGCCATGCTAACACAATCCCACATGCTACATCATATCAGTGAAAATAAATAAACATGCATCGGAAAAAGCTCATATTATAACAAGCCTTGGTTTGCCAACCGCTCTACTTAACATTAGTGAACACTATTTTGATATCAAAAACATGTAGAACTAGTTTATCATACAAAGAAATGTTTCTACAAACATTTGAAGCACACACTATCTAACACTTGCCTTTGCCTCCTTCACAAGATTTCGTAGAACCACATCCAAAAGTGGCTGAGAAGCTTCCTCGTTTAGTATATGAACCATTATAGACAAAATATCATTCATCAAACTCTGCTGATGATGTTGCCTATGGGGGAAAAATGAAGCCATTATTGTTGATGTCATCATAGTTAAGCCCAAACTTTCAATACATTAAAACATAAATTGCTCTTAATCAATTCAGAGACACTATAATCTCAGATAATTAACTTGGTAAAACATAAAAGTAGAGCATGTTCTAGCCATCTAAGTTGCAGTCATTTATAACTCTTCTTTATTCCACGAAAGTGGATCTCTAGTCGTAGAATGTAACAGGATAAGTGTTGATTCCTCCAGAATTAGCAATTACAGAGAGCCCAAAACATACAAGAGTAGAATGGAAAGTCAAATACTAGGAACAAAGGATATTTACCTCACAACAGAGAAGAAGACATTGAACATTTCGAGAACTAGATCATTGCAGTCAACATCCAACATGATCACACAACATTTACATCTTGCAACAGTCTCTACTATTTTGGCCCTCCTCGAAAAGAGCGGGCTCTCCATATCAGCTAGCTCGACGAACGTGCTGATAATGAGTTTAAAAATGTTCTGAAACAAAATAGGAGTGTAAGCGTCTTTCAAATGATGAGTACAGTGTAATCAAACATGGTCAAACACAAGCACATACCCTTAAATATTTGTCCGCAAAAGGGGGTTCGGGTGCCATAGCCCGAAACATTTCAGTTACACAGATGGCCACAAGAAGCCTGACGTCCTTATCCCTATGCTGAAGCAAGCCATGCACAATAGCTTCTCTCAGGGGCTCCAACTTCTTGCAAGCTTCAGCCGAAGAAGCCTGTTCTAACTGAGACAAAGCACTTGCAGCTTGCTGCAAATCGAAGCATACAAATTACAAAACAAGTAAAACCGCAAAGATCAACTGAAATCACTACCCCGACGAAATGAACAAACTCACAAAAATCCACATTAAACAAAAACCCACAATTCCATTTCAAACATAAAATTATTAAAACGATTTGGAACACGAAAATTTGCTTACACGGAGAGATTTGACAATGAAGTCCTTGTTTGGGCGGGTTTGGCGGCGGAGGTGGGTGCCGATTTCGGAGACGAGTTGCAGCGCGGACTCGGCCATTGGGTCAGTGAATCGGAGAGAAACCCTAACTCAGCGGAGGACGGTTTTGGCGTTGGTGGAGCGGGCGGACATTCGATCGACGGCGTAAACCGTGATTGCAGGCCTCGAAGGAGGACGAGAGCTTGACGAGTGTGACAAGAAAGTCAGTGGACTTCGGAGATTTGAGAGAGTGGGGAGGGCTAATTGCTGAGAGGCTCCCGCCCTCGGTGCGCGTTGAGAGAACGCGCCTTGTTGTGGGAGTGGTATGGGAATTTGGGCGGGGGATATTTACCGGCCCATAAAAAAGGTTAGGTTTTGGGGTCGGACATGGATTCTCTCCGAATCTAAGGGATATTTACCAGCCCATAAACAAAGGTTAGGTTTTAGGGTCAGACATGGATCCTCTCCGAATCCAGTGGTCCTAATCCATTAAATTCAATCATCCGGGCCGTTGAAATTTAATCCAACGGTTAAAATTGTAATAACTTTTAAGGTGAGCCCCTGTTTGTAACCGTTGAATCAAATTTCAACAATCCGGATGATTGGACTTTGTGGATTAGGACCACTGGATTCGGAGAGGATCCATGTCCTTTGGGGTCTAAGGTATCGTTTGGTACGTGGGATGAGAGGGAACGCAGTGGGATGAAACGCGCCCATCGCATGTTTGGTGCATCAAATTCTCTAGCACGCACTGTCCTGTGGAACAAATCCAAATGGAGTTTTATTATACCATCAAGTTTAATTGCAAGTGTATAGAGAGATTACCATATCCAAATGGAGTTCCATTCTCGACATGTATGATCTTAAAGCTTCTGAATGTTTCTTAAAGTACGCTTTCTCCTTCCATACGAGATTCCATAACATATCTGCTCGGCTGTGCCTGAATGGTTATAAAAATCATGCACAACAAAAGCTGATTTTCTGAGAAAATAGGATGATTCTGAGAAAATTAAGTTAGCACTTTTGTTGTTAGTTTTGTAGAGTGTTTAATATGTTAGGTTTTAATTACTCTTTTTTGCGTAATGGCTTTGGCGCCTTGGAGTTGAGATCTTTTCTCTAATTAGTTTCCGTTTTGTTTCTTAGTTCAAAATTCCTGTAGTGTGCTATTTGCACTATTTCCTTTGAAGTCTATTGGGATGGTTGTAGAGTATTTAGGTGCAGCTGATTTAGGGAGTAAGATATTGAGAAGGGTTTTGGTAGATCAAAATTTAATCTTTTGTAGTTCGAACTCGCCAGGCGGGATTCTTTAAAAGACATTTATGCTATTTAAGTGTAATATATACTAATCTCGCTGTATTGTGCAATATTTTTTGTTTGGGTAAATTACATATTACTACCTTTTGTGCAAGTCCGCTTGTTTGAGAAGAGGATAGGCAAGGATAAAGGTGATTATTATTCACAAGTATGTTTTTTTTTATTGTTTTATGCCTTGTAAGTAGACCTGTAAACAGGTCGGCCTATTTGGGTCAATTTAATCCAAGCTGTTATATTAACGGGTCATGAAAGCTCAACCCCTTAAGCTAACAGGTCGCCCAAACTCAATCTGTTAAGTTAATGGGTCGCCGGTTACCACCTGTTTCATCCGTTTCAACCATCATCCAATGTAAACTATAATATTATCGTCATCACAGTGGTGGCCATGTTCAGAAACATCCCCTATATCTTTCTCCCCTGTTCAACTAGTTCTTGCATATCTTTCCCACCCTATATCATTATCATCAACACAAACTTCGAGAAGCTGCAAAACTGCATCGCCCTCCGCCTTCAAATCCCCCATATCTTTCTGAAAATACAAATCCACATGTAATTCCGATTTTCTGTAACCAAAGGCTTACCATTTTGACAAAAATCCTAAGCTTTCGGACGTAACCCCCCGTACTCGAACAAATCATGGAGCCTTTTAGGCCGTGAGTTTCCAGCACAATACCGGCATTGCCACTGGCTCCCAAATGCTTCATGAGCTTCGATTCGTCTGACTATGCAGATGAATTTCTTGCAGGCACCCTCCAGACTCCACCATCTTCTCCCTCATGAAGAAGCCACCTCGGCCTTTGACCAAATTGAGGTGAGGACCGACCTTGTCGGCGCCATCGACCGCTAGATCAAGAACTAAGTGGCAATCGACGCCCGACAACAAAATTTCATCTTATTGAAATGCATTTAATTAAAGGAAAATTAATGAAAATAGCTTAAAAAGTTTTAATTTTAATAAAAAAAAACCATATTATAAGTTTTGTTTAATTATTAGTACAAAGCTCATATTAAAACAGTCCAATTAAAAGTGGTCCAACTGTAATAAATTGTGGTTTGTCGATTTTATTCCTAACTTTTTAGGTTGAGTTTTAAATTTGTTCATTTTGATTTTTTTGTTAAGCTGTTTTTTTGCCGGGGCTAGTTGAAGGCTTTGAGAACCAGAATTTCGAATTCTTATCAATTTGAACGTGATGGTCGTTTCAACATTTGAAGTTTTGATCAAATTGAATGTTAGCGTTGCTTTTATCGTCCGTCATTATTCGTACTGTATTCAAGGTAATTTTTTTTTCCAGATTTTCGTCTTTAATGGAGTTCATCATCTTTGATGGAGATCATCGTTGTTTTCTGTCATATTCATAGCGTATTCTAGTTACTGTTTTTGAATTTTTCTCAGTCAGTGAAGTTTATCGTTTGTTTCCGCAGAAAATCAATTTCAGATCTACATGTTATTCAATTTGTGTTTCTTTATTAAATTTGAGAACTGCATGTTATTTCAATTTCGTATTTATTTAGTTGATAATTGTATATGAGTTGCAGAAGGTTTTTTCTCGTTTCGAAGATACAGCGTTAGCTTTTGGTTTTCCATAAACAGTTTTAGGTTTGTTCAGTTGTTCCAGAAATAGTGTTATGTTTTTGTTTCGGTTTTCCAGAAACAGTTTCATGTTTTGGTCCTTTTTTCCATAAACAGTTTTAGTTTTTGTTCACTTTTTCTAGAGACAGTGTTATTTTTCTAGCGACAGCGTTAGTTTTTCCAGCAACAGTGTTATTTTTCCATCGACAACTTTAGTTTTTCCAGCGACATTGTTAGTTTTTCCAGCGACAGTGTTAGTTTTTCCAGTGACAGTTTTGGTTTTTCCAGATACAGTGTTAGTTTTTCCAGCGACAGTGTTAGTTTATGTTTTGGTTCTTTTTCCATAAACAGTTTTAGTTTTTCCATAAACAGTGTTATTTTTTCCAGAGACAGTGTTAGTTTTTGCAAAAACAGTGTTAGTTTTTCTAGCAACAGTGTTATTTTTTCAGCGACAGTTTTTGTTCTTTTTCCATAAACAGTTTTAGTTTTTGTTGAGTTGTTCCTTAATCAATGTTATTTTGTTGTTCATTTTTCAGATACAGTGTTAATGTTCTATATGTTTATTTAATATTTGTGTATTGATTTTTTGTTTTGTTTTGTTTTGTGTTGTATAGTTATGGAGAATGGTAAACTAGCTCAGTTTACTTATGGTGGTTTATCAGTGATTAGTTCTATTTCATCAATATGTACATTCGATCAGATTTGTGTTGATCTTTGCTCTAGGTTTAAAGGTTTGAGACTGGGTTGTTTTGAGTTGAGATATTCTTTGAGCGAAGGTTCTACTTGTATATTGGATTGTGATGCTGATGTTAAGAACATGTTGTTAGTTCTTGGAGTTGTTGGAAAAACTCTGGTAGAAATATGGGTTTTAGATAAATGCGCAGGTGATCTAGTTGAGTTACCTACAGATAGTGTATCTTCTTCATGCTATACATCAGATTCTACAGCGCTTGTTAGTGAAAATTATCATCTAGGGAAGTATGGTTCTCATGGTATTCATAGCTACATGACTTCTGAATGGGAAAACTACATTGAATCCGTGGGTCAAGTTTTTAAAGGAGGTTGTGCTGACTTTCGTGATAAGTTGAATAAGTTCTCTGTTGAGTGTGGGTTTGAGTTGAAATATTTGAAGAACGATAAAAGTCGTATTAGTGTTGAGTGTTCGAGGAAAGAATCCAACGGTTGTCTTTGGCGTGTATATGCATCAAAGTGTTCAATTAATGATTTTTTTGTTATTCGAAAATTGCACAATGTGCATACATGTAAGGGAATGATCCGAAAAAAGAAAAACAAAGTTGTTCAAACAGTGTCCGTTTAATTCTTCTTTTTACTATAAATTTGTAACCTGTTCTATTTGCGGTTAGTTTCCCCAAACATTAATTGACTTGGTCTGTTTTTGGGAGTAGGATTATTTCCTCTTTTTTTCCCTCCCCTTCCTTCCTCTCTTATTTGAACGGTCACGGTTAAGCCACGTCAACATCTTATATTAATTTTTTTATAAAAAGAGAAAGACAAAATAAAGAATATGATGGAAAGGAATGAAAAGAAAAGATGAGAAAATCCTAATCCTGCATAGCCTGAAGCTAAACCTAGTATGATTCTTTTAACTAGATTCTCTTTAGCCCTTTAGTCGAAAACTTATTTGAGTTATATGGCTAAGTGTTGCCTATAATCCTTGACTAGAGTGGAGGTGGACTGGGCTAGCAACGATCGCCAAGGGTTGAGTTGGACTGGGCTATGGGGTGTGTTTTGTTTCCCCTTTATCCACTTTTTTTTGGTTGATCGGATATCTTGTTTGGGTCAAATTGTCGATCCCATATCTAAATTCGGCTCACTTTATTTTTACATTGCATTTTACTCACCACCAAATTATGGTGTATGCTTACTATACATTTAATCAATTACCATGTATCATTTCACTTAATTCTAGTTAATTTTCACATTAAATGTTATATTGTCAATTTTAAAAAAAGTTTACCAAGGTTAAGTAAAAAGACACTTAACAAATGATGTATAATGAGCATACACCAAAGTTTAGGGTGATGAGCAAAACCACTCCCTTTACTTTTGGAATGATTTTGTTTTATGCATTAACTTCAATTTTCAATGATAATGCTAGAGCAAATATAAGATCTGGAAAAACTAGAATCCATGGATGGCCTGTACAATTAAATAGATCTAACAAGTAATGAAACAGGCCACTAAGCATTGGTAATGTTTCTCTTTAGTTATAAACAAGAGAATTTAAGTTAAACTCATATATATAAAATGGCGAGTTTGAGTTTGACAACTAATATCGTTGTATTAAGAAGTAATGAAACAACTAAATATGAGAAGTTGAAATTACATCGTACAACACAACTAATTCGAAGCCACATATCATGGATGAAAAATTATCTGATTGAACTTGAAGCACCAATGTCGACAAACTAATACGTAACAAGAGGAGAGAAACTCGCCTAAAATATCTCTTGAAACCAATATATATTATTTCAGCGACACCAATGATAACATATATAAATTATTGTCATGCATTCAAATGATACACCATATGTCCGTTAGATACGTACATTTGAATGCATTTCTATAAGAGAACCCCTTGTTAGTCTCAAGTCTCAACACTTGAAGTAAATCCTAACTTCTTCACTTTATTCAAAGAAGTAGAATGTCTTTATTCTAATTTTTATATATTATCACACCCACCAACCTTAGTTGGATAAGATTCTCATACGTTTGTTTGTCACCGAATCAAAATCTCAGATTCTTGGACTAATTAACATTTCTAGAAAAGTGAAACACCTTAAGCTAGAAAAATGTAGTGTGTTATTCCAAAGCAGATGAGGATCGAATTTAGGGCATGACGTGGGTTACAAAAGCCCTAATTTTTTACCTAAGAAAATATCTAGTGACAATGTCATCATGTTGTTGCCTTTTGAAATTCAGTGAGTTCATCGTGATCTCTATCTAATTCTTTTTCTTTTTATTTATTTATTTTTTTTGGAAAATTTATTTATTTATTTTAGATGGAGTCAATGTTGAAAATGTTTTATAAAAAAAAATGCTTATAAGCTCATGTGGGTCCTTGATATTGTTGTTTGTTGGGTTGGAATTTCACTAGGAATTAAGAAAGCTAATAAGTGTCAATGACCCTAATTACTTTGAGTTTTTATTTTTATTTGGGTGAAAGAGGAAATGAAACCATAATATGATTACAAAAATCTTAATTAGGATATGAAGTTATAGGGTTGTATCTCATAGGTGTACAAGATTTACAGATTTTGTGATTTTTGGCGTTTGTGATCTAGTAGTATACGTAAACAAGTTTGACAGTTGGATCGTTGAAACTAGTTTCGTAGAATGTTTGTCTTGTCAAAACAATTGATTTAACAAACAGAGTTTATTGTATACTTCCATTAAGTAGAAAGTAAGATTTTGTGATATCCACTAGTGTAAATATTTTATACTTATGATCAGGTTTGTTCATTGTATTATTCTAGGGTCAATGATTGTATAGTAAAAAAACATCAAAATCAGAGCTAAAGTGACTCTTAAATCGTGAGTTTTGGTTTCTAACTATTGGAGTATTTCGTCCCATTACTTAATCCATGAAAGTTTATTTTTGGTGATTTTTGGCATATGCAATCTTGGAGTATATACAAAAGTGTTTGATGGTTGGATTATTGAAACTAATTTTGCAAATTGTGAAAATCATTGTAGGAATTAAATATGCCAATCATGTCTTTCATTTTCACTCAACAAAATAAAAACCCTAAACACTAAATTACTCCTTTGCGCGACGAAATCTGGAAGGTTTGTCAAGCAAACCTGTACACAATAAGCTCCTTTTTTTCCGTTGGCGCCAAAACATGGCCCAGCATGTGCTATTGCCCTGCAAAAATATTTCGTCAAGCAAAACCCCTGACATATAAAATCCTAGATGTAGACCATATTTGTCCGAGCATTTTTTGTTTTCGTCGGGTAAAGTCCCTTCTCCAAACGAAAGGAGATTTGTCTGGCAA
>JAOTRO020000005.1:9600004-9611029 GCA_028566515.2 Pyracantha coccinea | reverse complement strand
AAATTTCAAATTTGTTTGGGATCTCATTTGAACTATTTTTAACGGGAAAGTTGTGGTTTTTTTTTTTTTTTTTTTTAAAAAGATGATAAATTTTGTTAGATTAGATGTTAAATTGGTCACAATGGAGTTCGAACTCACGAAGTCATGTAAAAGTTCAACACCTTTCAACTACTGTGGTAAATGACCAAAAGTTCAACACCTTTCAACCACTGTGGTAAATGACCACTTGTACGAGAAACTTGTGGTTGAGTCATTGGAATTGATTGCTATGGCGATAGGTGGGTTTAGCGAGTGTATTGGCAATCATCAAAAGATTTGCATAAATTATTTGATATCATCGATGATATTGGACTAACTTCCCACAGATGCAAGAAAATTGTAGCTCAACTTTGGTGAGATGAGAGCATTCACCTGATATTTGAGACCTGAGTTCAATTGGCCCCCCACATGTAAGCTAGCGTAGTGGAATTTACTAGCCACTAAATACTATGGTTTGGTGATATTTTTCTTTACTTGTAAATAAGAGGTTTTAGATTCAAATCTCATAGATGAGATTTCGATACCAAATTAGGTTGCCTATTATGTGGCTTAGTTGAACTCCCCTTCCATTTAGTATAAAATATATCGTTGTACTAAAAAAATTAATAAATTGAGGAAGATCACACATGGAACTAGCTACCTTCTCAATCAACTATTTTTTAGTAGAGCAACAATGTTAGTGAGTTAGATAGTTAGTTGTTTAGAGGAGAAAAATCAGTGAGAATCGAACCCATAATAAAGTACATAAATATGATTGCTTTATGTTATTGCCATGAAACTCTAACTACTGCGTACTTAATTTTATTGTCGGTATGGCTATGCCGGTTGGACAACGGTGCTCTTTTTTTTTTTCTTTTTCTTTTTACATTAAGGGCGTGGGGGAGTGGGCTAAGTCTCACAATGGGCGAGTCATAATAATATGGTTCAAATTCACCTTTGATGAGAATCGAAACTAAGACCTCTCATTTACAAGTGAAGATGAATTCCACTAGACTATAGTAAAAAGTGATAACTGTTCTTATTTATTTATTTATGTTTGAATTGATCGTGGGTTTGTAAGGGAGCCCACTTAACAAACATTTCGTGGTTGCCAATATGAAGCCCAAAGCAGCCCAAGTGAGGGTCCATTAGCCTATTGGGTCTGGTTATTACTAGGGTTTCATTTCCATTTGTTTATATACGCACAAGTCCCACACGAACTCTCCTCCTCTGCTAATATAAGCTTGAGCGTAAACCCTTTCACCGAGGCAGAAGGCCCGCCAGCCGCCATGGTAACCCTACTCACCTCCTTCCTCTCTCTCTCTCCCTCTCTCCTGCGCGAAATCTAGTCCGTTTCTGAATCTCGGCGCCTTCAAATGCACTGACAGTGATTTAGTTTTTTATTTTATTTTTCAGGTGAAGTACTCAAGAGAGCCCGACAATATCACCAAGTGTATATCCTCTTATCGTTTAACTGTTACATATCGAATGGGTTTTTGTATACGAATCTTGGTTTCGTTTCTCTGGGAAAATTGTTATAATCTGAATGTGGGGTTTCATTGTTTTCGTTTGTTTCAGCTTGCAAAGCAAGAGGCTCTGACCTGAGGGTTCATTTCAAGGTATTGTTATCATTATTTGTTGGTCGTAGAGTTTAATGTTTCGAAGTTACGTGCTTTTGGGTTTTTGTTCTACCTTGTTTTGTTCAAGTATGTGATGATTTGGTTGTGCAATGTGGTGTTTCGTTTAGGTTTCTGTTACTTATTTGAATGAATCTACTCTGTTTTTCGTTGTTCAGTAGAGATTAAGTAATACATGTAGCATTTTGAATTGGTGGTGTCGTTCTGCTTGTTTTTATATGTGTGTGCAATTTAGTCAGAAAACATTTGGTTTCTAGTTTTACGGGTTTTGCGAGTTAGGAGTAGTCGGGCTTTTTGAAGTTTGGACAATTTGGTCAAGATTGACACAAACTTGGTGGTTTTATACGCATATACGTACACACACATATACGTGCATTTAATTTCTTGAATCCTGTCGGACAAACAATCAGAGCTTTGTTGCCTTGTGTGAACCGAGCTCTTGTATGCTTCAGGTAGATAACTAGCTTTGTTCTTGGGTGAACCTCTGTACTTTGCATTTGTTGCATTTTGTGACTGAAGGCTCAGTTAATGATGCCACATTTTTGTCATTTATGATTTTTTTCAAGTTTTTGAAACCTGATTCATAAAAGCAGGGCTTAGTTACCTTTTGTGAACTTGGCCCTCGTAAACTTCAGGAAAATCAGCTGCATTGTTTTTGGGTGAACCTCTGTACTTTGCATCTGTTGCATTTTTGTGAATGAAGGTTCAGTTAATGATGCTACATTTGGTCATGTTTAAGTTTTTTCAATTTTTGAAACCTGATTTTAAAAAACAGGGCTTAGTTACCTTCTGTGAACTTGGTTCCCGTAAACTTCAGGAAAATCAATTGCATTGTTTTTGGGTGAACCTCTGTACTTTGCATCTGTTGCATTTTTGTGACTGAAGGTTCAGTTAATGACACCACATTTGCGCATGAATTATATATGTTTATTTTCAAACCTTATTGAATTGAGGACCTTGTGACGTTTTTCATAGCTCTAGTATAAGAAGACTTGGTAATTAATGAATCATGTCTATCATCGGCGGATAGTACTTGTGTTTGCATCCAACTGCCCTTAGTAATTAATGAATCAAGTCTATCACTGGTGGATAGTACCATGATTTGGCTCCCTTGTATTGTATGTGAGTGTTGACACTTGTAAAAACAATTTTGTACTTTTGTTTTTAAAATTTTAGGTTTTTTTCAGTAACTATTTTTGAGGTTTGGACTTGCATTGCTATCGTGCTTAACAGAACACGAGGGAAACTGCATTTGCTATCAGAAAGTTGCCCTTGGTCAAGGCAAAACGATATTTGGAGGATGTTCTGGCTCACAAGCAGGCCATTCCCTTCCGTCGTTTCTGCCGTGGTGTTGGGCGTACTGCGCAGGCAAAGAACATGCATTCCAATGGGCAAGGACGCTGGCCTATCAAGTCTGCCAAGTTCATATTAGATTTACTTAAGAATGCTGAGAGCAATGCTGAAGTGAAGGGTTTGGATCTTGATTTCGTGATCGTATCTCACATCCAGGTCAACCAAGCACAGAAGCAAAGACGCCGAACCTACAGGGCTCACGGAAGAATCAACTGATATATGTCATCTCCCTGCCATATTGAGCTGATCCTATCTGAGAAGGAAGAACCCGTCAAGAAAGAGCCTGAGAGCCAGTTGGCAACTAGCAAACCGAAGAAGTCTGCTCTCAGAAGTGGTGCTTCCTCTTAGAGCGCATCTGGGTCGGTTTTGCTTCTGGAAATTGTGAGATGGGTGCAATAGGAATTTTTGTGGGTGCGTTTGTGATCTGGATCTCTTTTAATTGAGTGATCTGGGTCCGAGATGGAGGAGTCTTGGCTGTGCCAGTGGAGCGTCATTAGATCTCTCCTCGTAATTCTTCAATGGTGGGGTTTCAATGTCACCGTGATTGTCATGAACAAGTGGATCTTTCAGGTCTCTGCTCTTTTGCCTTTCCCAGATTTTCTTGATTTCGATTTGTACCTTTTCATTTGTAGATTTTGTGAACTGGGTTTGCTTAATTTTCCTCCGTTGATACCTTAATTTCTTAATTTTTTGCAAGGGTTATTGGCTGTGATATAATTATGGACATATGTATTGGGTTTTGCATTTTATGAATTTAGCTGAATTTTACCCTTCTCTTTCGATTTTTGCTCTGTTATATTTCTAATTTATTGATATGGTTAAATTATGGAAAATGTGATCCCGATTTATTGGAATTTCATGAGCAGTATTAGAAGAAATATGGACCCCATTGTGAGGGCTGGAGTTGGTTGATTTTTATTTAGATAATTGCCATGTATAATAGCAATAGTAAGCCACAGGCGCTCGAATGAATCCCAAAAGTTTGGGCGAGACATCCATTGAGTGTTTCATTTGTTTATTTTTAACTTAATGTGAACATCATTTAGTTATATTTTTCTTCAACAACTACGGAATTGCCATACTACCATGTGATCTGCCATGGCCGTCTGCCACAAATAACATAATACTATGAGATTTACCTTGGGTTTGGGTGCAAGTTTTTAGGAGAGAGGAAAGTTCTCCTAAAAGATGTAATTCTAATCATTAACGTGTTATTGGCAAGAAAATTCAGTTTAGCAGGGTTGAATTCATGGCTTGTTCTTCCTCCTATTTTTGTATGGCTGGATGATTTGAGTTTGTTACATAGGAGAAAAATAGATATTTTGTGAATGGAATAACTAGTGACTTTCTTTATGATTAGGAAGTTTGTTTCCCCAATTGAGGTGTTTTTCTTCATGACTTTTTTATAAAGTTGAGGTTCTGATGAATCCTTAATTTGCACCAGGACTTGATTGATAAATAATGTAATTTTCCAAAAGGAAAAGAAGATCGTCAATGGTGTCAACATACAGTTTTTCTTTTTAAGTTGTTGACTTGTTGTATAACATTTGATTGCCGGTTTACCATAATTTATTTGATTGTTTAGCTTTTGCACTAATCACTAAAATTTTGAACTAATAACAACCTAATTCTTTTAAGTTTTTAGAGAAATTATTCAGTGGTCTGGGAGCAATACACCTTACTCTGACATCAGTTGTTCCCCACAGTGGGCACAATCCATAATGTGTCTGAAGCAGATTACTTCCATAATTCCACATCAGTCTTATGAGTTTGCATGGTGGCCATCATGGTGTCCCTAATTTTGAAGTGCTTTTGTTTATGCAGAAACTGGATTTTAAGTTTCCCCTAACGGTGTCATGCATTCATTTCATATGCTCGGCCATTGGAGCATACATCATAATCAAGATTTTGAAACTTAAACCACTAATAACAGTTGACCCTGAAGATCGCTGGAGAAGAATATTTCCCATGTCATTTGTGTTCTGTATTAACATAGTGTTGGGCAATGTGAGCTTACGTTACATTCCAGTTTCCTTTATGCAGACCATAAAGTCGTTCACTCCTGCAACCACAGGTGAGCTCCAGAAGATTTCTAACAGTGTATAAAATTGACGTCACCTTTAAAACGTTATATTGTGTTGTGGCTTCAACTGACCTCAAAGGTTTCTAACAGTTGTTTTGCAGTGGCTGGTCTGGAGAAAGTACTTTGATTGGAGAATTTGGTGTTCTTTGATACCCATTGTTGGAGGAATTCTACTTACCTCTGCTACAGAGCTTAGTTTCAATATGTTTGGATTTTGTGCTGCCTTATTTGGTTGTCTCGCTACTTCCACAAAGACCATCCTTGCAGAATCTCTTTTGCATGGATACAAATTTGACAGGTGGTATTTTTGTGTTTGCTGCCTTTAGATTGTTACCGTTACCTTCTTCTTGAAGTTTTTGTCAATTAAGCTTACTTTATTTTTGTAGTTGTGATAATTTATTATATGCGTGATGTCTTGTGCACAAATATGAAATATGTTGTTTAAACTTTTTGATTCACTGTTATTACACTTTCACTCTCATACTTCACGAGCCTATAAGTTGAAGATATAAATTTGCAATCAGGTTCTGTACCAAACCTTCCAATAACAGTGTGTTGAAAGACCCCACTATAAAGATGATCTCCAAACCTCCATAATGGCAGCTCTAATTGATATGATATCCTGCTGAATACTGCATTTTCTCATTTTATTGGATTATTGAATGATTAAATCTTCAAATAAGAAGAATCTTGGTTGAATGACTATAAGAATTTATGTCACAAAATGCTCCCTTGCATTTTTATGAAAGCGGTTCATATTATATGTGCAATCCATGCGGTTCTTACAAGGCAATTAGCGTGATTGAGCATTTGGAAATGTTCTGAATATAGAAAGCAATTTTTATGGTGATGTGCCCTTAATGATGTAAAACTGCTGAGTGGTCTTGGAATTTTCTATAGGCTTGTAGTCTTAGAACTGTTTGGATTGCCTTGTCATCCTTGTGAGGAATATGTGGGATTGAGTCCGTCTTCAGTGCAAACAACCCTTTTGTTGTTTTGTTTGTACCTTGTAGGAAATTAGCGCATTAACATCAGCCATTTCTTTTCCTTCCATATTTTAAAATCCTCAACCCTGGCATCTTTTTTGTTATACTGATTTTCCTGCCTTGAAATTCCATCATGTGGGTTATGACGTTGACGGTCTTCATTTTCTGTGTTTGCTTGTTTTTCCACTCAAGTCAAGGAGGCTGTGTGTTTGAAACAGTTCTACTTTTATGTGTGCTCATTTTTTCACAGCTTCATGATTTATGCTGACATACTGTTATTCATTTTTTGGGTATACAATATAGCATAAACACGGTGTACTACATGGCACCCTTTGCGACCATGATCTTGGCAGTGCCGGCAATGCTACTCGAAGGTAATGGGGTTATTGAATGGCTTCACACCCATCAGACTCTTGTTCCATCCCTTGTCATCATTTTCAGCTCCGGGGTACTGGCGTTTTGTCTCAACTTCTCCATATTTTACGTGATTCATTCTACAACTGCCGTAACATTCAACGTTGCTGGAAACCTCAAGGTAATTATAAAGCATAATCACTTGCCTTGTAAGACTCATTCTGTTATATTTATATTATCCATCTTTGTGGCCAACTTGTGAAAGTCATGTCCAGTATATGATACGCGTTGGACATATTTTTAGCTACGGCTGCTAGTGCTTTACTTATGGACCATATCTTTCAACTTCTTGATCATATTTATAATTTTTCATTTAGTTTGGGGCTGGATTGTTCCTAGTGGCTCTATTTTGGTCAATCTAGTTATAACCCTTTTAGGCCATATCAAATGCCTTGTCAATACATTCTGATACTAGGCTTTTTCGTTCTTTTTTTTTTTTCAGGTTGCTGTTGCCGTCCTTGTTTCATGGATGATATTCAAAAACCCAATTCCAGCTTTGAACGCCGTTGGTTGTGGAATAACGCTTTTGGGATGTACATTCTATGGGTACGTGAGGCACCTGATCTCCCAACTGCTGCCTGGAACTCCCCGAACGCCGCGGACTCCACGGGGTCGTATGGAGCTGCTTCCCCTCGTAAATGATAAATTAGATGACAAGGTCTAGTGGTTCAGGCCACGTGATTGAGATTGCTGGGAGCCGGCAAATGATTTATAGGAAACATCAGAACACAAAGAACTTACTATTCACTTCTAGTCTATGTAATTCTGCTTCATATCACTTGAATTTTTTTTAATATATGGTTTTTTTTACCACAACCGCTGCTGCCACAGCCGCCACCCCGGTTCAAAATTATTTCGTGTTTAGATTGATAAAATGCAACTGGAGTAAAGTAGTGTTATAGTTATAATGCCATATGTTATATATACTTTGTGATAAGTAATGGTATTCATATGCTATATAATTTTTTTTTTGGTATTTTAGTCAAAATGGCATTGAGATTTGGCTTATTTACTTTGGTTTCTGTGATTTGAAATATATAGAAGTGGCTTTTTTTTAAGTTTGTCCGCTATAAATTACTTTGGTTCTTCTGTGAAAATTTTTTGTTAAATAAGAATCAAAATGATAAAAATACATTCAATTAATAAACAACGGGCCAAAATGATTTTACCAAAATTAAAGGTATTTTTTTAATTTTATCCTTATTTAAGGGAATATTTTTACGAAAAAAATAAAATGATGGGTGATGAACAAAAACAAGTACAAATTCTATCAATTATAAATCTCAAGGACCAAAGTGATGATTTCGGATATTATTTTGCATAAAAAAACCAATTTTTCTAAAACAGGAGAAATAACAAAAAGCAAATACAAAAATCAAAACAATTCACCAAACGGAACCACGCATGGGTGAAATCTCAGACTAACACCCCAATTCCAACACAAGAAAATTATGGAATAGAACTAAACGTTACGTCTTTGTGATTTGACGGCAACGATTCCGACTAACATTATGATAGCAAACACTGTAACTACCACCACATCGGAATTTCGCGGGCATGATTTGAAATCGCATTCAGCCTTGAGGAGTTGATCCTCTTAACTCTTTATGAGTATCGGTTTATTGCGAAATTAAGCACACAATGATGGGAGAAGGGATCTTACATGGTTTATAAGTAAGTTAGGCTACTCTTCATATAAGTGGTTTACAGTGGAACCTTAACTTTCTTTATGGTTGGAGCATGTTGGCCCATGTGTGAAGCCAAAGGGCCATAAGCACTCCACGGATCACTTCATCTTTATAGTGACAGCCGACATTTTCCATGATCACATCAATGATCTCGGTCTCAGGAACATGAGAACCAACCAACACTAGTTTGTGATAGGGTTGGTTCGGTATGGGATACCGAACCAAAAGTGGTATATCAAATCCCAAACCGAAAATTTTCGGGACGAAAATCTCATGACCGATCCCAAACCGAAATTTTGGAACTCCCGAACTTCGGGATTCCCGAAATATTTTCGTTATTTGGGAATTTCCCAAAACCAAACCTACATCAGAATCCAAATCATCTAGATTGAAATTGAAATCATCCGAACCTGCATTAAAAATCCAAATTGAAATCAGAGACACAGTGATAGTGAATCAGTGAAGATTTATGGTAGAGAGACAGAGTGAAGAGAGACACCTGCGTCCTTCTCCTGACCCAAGCCCCCAATTCGAAACCCTAAGCCCCAATTTGAAACCCTAACCTTAATTCGAAATCCCAAACACACAGAGAATCACTGGAGAGAACCGGAGGTGGGGATGAAGCCGTGAGGTGTGGTGGTGGCCGGAGTGGAGACAGTTCGTCGGAGTGAGATTGTTAGACTGTGGGTGGCTGCTGAGAAAGGCAAAATGAAATGAGAGAAAGTGAGTAGGGATGTGTCGGCAGGAAGGGTGGTTTTGGATTGAGTGGAAGGAATGGTGGTTTGGATTTTGAAGTGAAAGGGGTGGTTTCTAGGTTGCTGACAGAAAGAAAATACGAGAGAGAAGAGATGGAAAATTAAGTGAGAGATAAGGGTTAGGTGGTTTATGGGTTGTAGAGAGAGAGAGAGAATACGAGAAAGATGACTGGTGGGAGACAGAAAATAAGAGAAAAATAGAGAGTTCTGTCTAGAAAACAAGCAAAAGCACTGTGACCCATCCATCCTACTTTTGTCAGCACCACATCACACTTTAGTAATTGTAAAATATAATAATAGTTAGTACACATTCCAACACACACACATATATATATATATATATATATATATATCCACATATATAATATTAAAGTTTGGTTAAGGAATACCAAATCATTCAAAGTGTGAGACCGAATTCTATACCAAACAATTCGGGATCGGTTCAGTTTCGGTACCAAAATTTTTGGGATTTTTGGTTCGGTTTTAGTATGGTTTGGGATTTTCGGTATTTTTTTTTCCAGCCCTAATGCAACCATTGTATAAGTGTGGAAGATGCAATCACGAGCATTTATATATGTTTTCACATTTTTCAGATTTGTACATTAATGATTATGAATTTATTTATTTTGAACTCCCTTAAAAATACTATTCATGAGGGTTTGTATAGTTTTAAAAATTCAAACGACGATGTACCCATCCTCAAAGCGTAGAGGATGGAGTTATGAGTGTTTGTATATTTATTTTTTCACATTTGTAAATTAATTATTATAGTTCTTTTTAATGTTGTTTGGTATTTTTAAATTAATTGATTTTTTATTTATTTTTAATGTGCTTTATAATTTGTTAATCTCTCTTTGCCTATAGTATACTGACATACCCCGATCCGGAATGTCCACTTCGACTCCGAATCATGCTGTGCTGGCCGACACCCAGAAGATGACGATGTCATAAAGTGTAGTGAGGTGGAAAACGTGAATAGATTTAAACTTAAAAGTGACTAAATGCAAGAGTGTGAATGTGTTCGGGAATGAACTCATTTCACACGTGATGTCAGAGTATAAGTAAAGTACAGTAAAAGTAGAATTATACTATCGAAGGTAATCTCCTATTCCAACATTTCCCAAGAATCCTCGTCGACGCAGAAGATCTGACACTAAAACCTGGAGGGACGAAAAACAAGGGTGAGTAGACCTAAAAATTAAGCTTTGTAAAACATGTATAACCCTTGCCGTAAAACAAGTATAGTTTCCAAATATATACTACATATAGCACGAAAACACTTACCGTAAACGGTAATACTTCTGAGGTTTTGCAGGCCTTTTTCGGCCAACTTCTAAGGGACCACTTGCACGAACAGGCTGAAGAGTCAAAAAGGTTGGCCGGTGTTAGTGGCTATCAGATGCTAGAGAAATTTGAGTAGGAGGTTAAGGGAAAGATGTTTGAGAAATCGGAGTTTGAGTCTGGGAATTGGAGGAAGAAAAATGGGCGCTTAGATTAATGTCTCATCCTGTGTTTATCACTATTCTGAAGTTTCATTTTTCAAGGTCAGTATTCTTTGCATAGTCCTTTGTGAACATGTGTATTTTGGTTTTCCTCGTATGTTTTTTAATTAATGTCTATGGTGTAGATGTGATATCGAAAATATGGGCAAGTCAAATAATTTTTGAGAAAGGCATTTCAACTGGTGAGGTCACAGATCTGATGAAGTATCCTATAGTACTAGAAAAACTAACTAAGTCAACTCCCCACATGACTATTTGCATTGGAAAATGTGTCGATGACCTTCTTGGGCTTTTAAGTGCCGAGGTTGGTATCATAGTCGATGCTTCTCCTGTTAACATGGCGAGACAATATGGGATTACCTTTTGTCCAATATTTGAGATGTTGGTGCAAAGGCAATTGGGATGTGTACGTAGACAAGGCGGAGGGTGGAAACATGAAAGGGTTTTGTATGCAGTGAGTTGTTGGAATGATGTTATGTGTTTCGTTCGGTTGTTGTTGGGCATAAAGTGAAAGGTAATGCAAGCATAATCTATATGTTTATATTGAGGTTTGCTTCTATTTTTGTGGTTTTTGTCCAACATGGTTCAC
>JAOTRO020000005.1:9544756-9565230 GCA_028566515.2 Pyracantha coccinea | reverse complement strand
ATGAAGGCGCTTACTCAAGTAAATCATCTCTCAAGCTCGAACCCATGTTTTAACTTCCTTCAGCAGTTTACTTTGCCCTGCAATATGTTTGTCTTTAAAAGTCGATTTGCACTTGGTATGAACAGGATGATCTTTTCGCTTCATTAATGGCTGACGTCTTTTTTGCTTGGCATTCTTACCAGTTAGGCCCTCAGATAACATTTGGAACCTCTATTGGGCCTCGTAAGAAAACCCTTCCAAAAAAATGTTCTCTTGGCCAAAACAAGCCACTCGAAACACTTGGTTCATCACCGTAGCAATTAGGGTGAAACAAAATTTAATTGTTGCATCATTGTTGCATCATAGTTTGAATAATTTCATAGTTTGCATCATATTCCCTGAAGAACAAACCAAGAGCAATTTACTCAAACATTGAAAAGCGACAATTAAATTTTATTCAAACTATGGTGCAACAATTAAATTTTATTCAAACTATGATGCAACAGTTTGAATAATTTCATTCTCTATTTCAATGTCTAACTAAAATTTAATTGTTGCATCATAGTTTGAATAATTTCATTCTCTATTTCCCTATAACTTTCTTATGTTGTGGGTCTCCTCAGTAAGAAGCAAAAAGTATCTGGATTGGGCAACCAAAATCCTACGGATAAAAATATTTTAGTAATTATTCCAGGAAAAAAAACACTAAACCGTAGACGTAGATTTAAAAGAAGAGCACGAATTTTAAAGCAAAACAAGACAGAAAAATCCCAATTCATATTCCATGAAGAACAAACCAAGAGCAATTTAGTCAGACATTGAAAAGCGAGAGTTTAGTGGAAAAAAAGTACTATGAATAAAATCTAGAATTGTCCGATGGATAAGCATGGTGGCGCTGCTTACCGGCTTCAATTTTCGTCAAGCTCCACGATCTCTCTAGTTTTAACATAATCATCTACTTCTTCCGTAGAAACATCATCTTCTAAGTTCATTCTTTTTGCTTTCTTTGAATGATTTTGCTTTCTCTAAATGAAAGGAGATGGGAAGGATAAGTTAGGGTTTAAAGGAGACAAATTTTCTAAACATAGCATGAGAGAGCAAAACCAAAAAGGGGTACTGAACGTTTGCACCGTCACAGTGTTGCGTGTTCAAAATTTCAAATGGAACTGGATTACTGGAAGTCTGGAAGGAAAGGTTGATAAGGGACTGAACCGACTGAAATTCTGGAACTTGAATTCCTTTCAAATTCTGGAATTTGAAGGACTACGGCACAAGCATATAATCTGGAAGACATCTTACCCCCAAGCTTTTTACTTATTTTTATTTATTTAATTTTTTTTTATAAAAAAAATGTAATGCAAAAGGGGGTAATTAAGATCCTTATTAATCATTTTACAAATGGACAAATTTGTAACTAAAAATTTCATAAAAAGGTGGGTGGAAGATAAGACATTGGGATGGAAATAACAACTCTCATATGATAAATTCCCTTTTTGTTAATTTTTATCTTTTAATCTTCTTTTAACTCATCTGATTGGACGATCGAAAATTAAAAATGCTTTTGAGAAATAAGAAGTAACGTATGAATATCACCCCCATAACAGAACATCAGTGATCAGTGATTACTGATTAGTGCTCATCAAACAGTTCAGAAACGCCCACAAACTCAGCTATGGCTTCCACCCCTTCGAAGCTCTACGCCGGTCTTTCTCTCTCTCTCTCTGTCCTTTCACTCACACACACACTCTCTCTCTCTCTCTCTCAAAAAATTCACAGAGACGCATTCCATTTTAACCGTTTGATTGTGTGGTTGCAGACGATGTGAGCCTTCTGATGGTTTTGCTGGACACGAACCCGTTCTTCTGGAGCTCGTCCAATCTTTCATTCTCCAAGTTTCTCCCCCACGTAATCCCTAAACATAATCCCTCTTTTGGGTTTCTCACAACAATCTCAAAGTTCCCTTCTTTACAATCGAAATTTAATTTAATTTTGTTTTAGGTGCTTGCGTTTTTGAACTCGATTCCGCTGCTCAATCAACTCAACCAAGTGGTGGTTATTTCCACGGGGTACAATTCCTGCAGCTACATCTACGATTCTTCTTCGGACTCGAACCAGGGCTCTGATCATGGAAGAATAATGCCGGCACGCTGCTCTAGCTTGTTGCAGAAGCTGGAGAAAGTCGTGATCAAAGACGAGCAATTGATCAAGGAAGAGTCCAGAGATGGGATTTCTTCTTCGCTGCTATCTGGGTCCTTATCAATGGCTCTTTGTTGTGCCAATGCTAGTTTGTTTTTCGGGTTTTCCCAGCATCTCATTGGAAATGCCCCGTTGTGTTCCATTGACATTTGATAATGCAGTTTATGCATATTAGTAGAGTTACTGAAAAAACTTAGCGGTAATGCTTATTGCAGGTGTTAGAACTAGTACGTAATAGGATAATAGCAGATATGTTTTGTTTTTGTTGGAATATCCAAGTGCACCCATGTAAGTTTGCTTAACTGTAGTCGATGGAAAGATATACAGAGAGTTTTTCGATCAGGGCCTCTTCATCCTGAACCCTGGGTGAGTATCATTCTAGTTTGTGTGGTTGCTCAATATCTGTTTATTTTGGATGACTTGATTATAATCTAGTTCATAACTAGAAATTGATCATGTACTATTGTTATAGCTTTTTTGCTGCAAGTCAAGCTTAAATTTTGATGGCCTTGTTAAGATTTTCCATGACCCATCAATTTGATGCGTATTTCTACGTAATATGGAATATATGCAATTCTTAAAGCACATTAGGTGCAATGAACAAAATACTTGCAAGTGGAATTTGTAATAACCAAAACATGGATTAATGCAAATTTTGTTGGATGGATGCTGTTGGAAGCATGTTTCTCTTCTCTAGATATTAGGAGAACCGTTTTGTGAGACTATCTTCGCTATCCCCTTCAAAGATATAAATTCCTCTATACTTTTGGTTATTGTTGTCACTACATTAGCTCACCCTTAGTGAGGTGGATTACAATAAGATGAGATATTTTCAAATTATCCAATGTTGGGCATTATATATTAACCAAACTCGTCAGCCTCTATCATTTAGGTCTGCAGAATGGGCGTATGTTGCAATTATTATTTAGTTTTCTTTTTTCATGTCTTACATTCCTTTCAGAAATGGATTATCTTTCAAGTAGTTTGACCATATACGCGATGCAGATTTTATGCTTGCAGGGATCATCGGATGGACCCGAACAGTGCGTTATTCATTTGAATCTTTTCTCTTTGCTTTTTTCTTACTATCTTTCTCATCAGATCTCTTATATCAGACATTTTTTGTAATGTCCTCTCAGATATGTTGCAATCATGAATTCTATATTTTCTGCACAGCGTTCCATGGTATGCATTTGATCCATTTTTCTGTTTCTGAAAAGCATATAGTGTTTTTGGGGATGCTATTCTTCAATGTCAAATGCACTACTATTTGTTTCATTATTGTCCTTTTTACTATAATCTGTACGTAAATAATTATATATTTGGTCGCAAATGGCATGTCGCTATTTGGAAGTTGCAAATTTTTCACTAACTGCCATGGGCAATCTTTAGTTTTTCTTCTAAAAGATGATTGTAAACAATCAACTGATTCGAAGTTCAAATTTACCCTCCTGTTGGAGTACAACAAAAAATATCTGTAGCACTTTGGCCAAATAACCATTTTACCTTTCTCCCAGTTGCTTTCCCTTTCATCGTTAGGCATTTCATTCAGCAAATATATGGTTAATTCTACTTTCCAGGAGTCCAAAAGTTGCTTAAAGTCACGAATATCAAATGTATCATTGATTTACATCAACTGCAGGTTCATATAGATTCTTGCTATATGGGCTCGAGCAACTCTGCATCCCTACAGCAGGTAGGTTGTCTTTAGAACGTCGTTTTGATATGTACTCTTTTTTAGTATTTGAAACATAATTAGCTTTATTCTTATGCCGGTTTTACTGAATGCTTTTGATGGATGGGAAACAGGCTTCATATCTTACTGGTGGTGTGTGTCTGAGGCCCCAACAACCAAATGGACTGTTTCAATATGACATTAGACATGTTGTGTGTATCATAACATGTTCTGCGTATCATATGTTTCGATTGCTTGAATTTTGCAGGTGTTTTTGCCATAAGAAGACAATGGACGCGGGCTACATTTGTTCTGTGTGCTTGTCTATGTTTTGTAAGTATCACAAGAAATGTTACCTCCTTTATATGCAGACTACATCATTAAAAGTAGATTTATCAAACCTTTGGTTGACCAGAAAACTAGAGCTCATACCATACTGATACGAAAAACAGTTCATCTAACCCTATTTGGGTAAGTTACCTCCGCTGTGACAAAATGTTTCTCTTGCATATCGAGAAACTGATTGTTTTTGTAAGGAGCAAAGGTTTACTGGATCCGGAGGTGGTATTACTACCGTCATTTCTTACATCTCTTGAATAAGTTGTGGCTTTGGACATTCTGCTGGTCTGTATTTGGTCAATCCCAGTCAGATTCTACCTCAACATCTAACAGGAAACGAAAGATTTCAGACACATAGAGCTCGTTTGGATGTGCTTTTAAAATGACTAAAAGCGCTTTTGGTGAAAATGTTTTTAGAACCAATCATTAATAAATATGCAAGTAAATCCTGGAAAAACACTTAAAATGCTGCCTTGAAGAAGCACATGGTGCTTCTTGCAAAAAGCATGCAAGTGCTTTTGGAACCAAAAAACATGTTTTCTAAAAGCGTTTTCAGTCATTTTAAAAGCACACCCAAATGAGTTCATAATGTTAGTTTTTCTAAAGAAAATGTGATACTTTAGGGGTCGAAAACAGAAAAATCAAAAACTAAAAGTGAAATGGTTATCAAACTACCCTTTAGTGATTGATAAGCACATCACCATGTTTTGTGATGCCTAACTGCAGCAATTTTGTGGAGAGAGAAATCTGGCTGGCCTGATTGTACAACTTATGGCGAGCTGATAGCAGTTATGGTTCTTTCTTTAACTTTCTTCTTGTGTTCTTAAACTAGTCGTTTGCGCCAGAAAGAGAGGTGGTTGTACAGAATAATTATACAATGCTCAACAACACAAAGAAACTACAGATTGCATTTACACACCCGTTTTTGTTAATTCGACATTTTTTTTTCCTTTTCCATTTCTAGCAATTGCAGTTCAGTAACTAAAATAGTTCATTAAGCATTCAGCTGTTGCACTGGATGCGGAAACACGCAGAATCAATCAATGGTTCGGTACAAGAAATCAGTCAATGAAACCATAGCAGAAACAAGAACAAGCACCATTTACAATTATTTACATCAAATGGGATTCTTATAAACCTGCAGTGACGTTATTGTACAGTTCCAATCTTCGTTTTTAGCGGCGGTAGGGCAGGGAGCCTCACATTGCTCTCATAATTGCTTTGCTAGTTGTGTGCAGCCCCATTGCGGCAAATTTTAATACTGCACGGCTCCTGTACAATCTGTGATACAAGCCAACATGATATTCTTAAATTAGTAAGAAGTGAGCAACCTAATTCAAAACGGTTTTTCCCTACTTTGACGAAACATTCTGGGAAAAAGTACGTACATGCTATCTCTTGGATAATAATTGAGAGAAGCGATGGAAAATACATCCATTTGTATGCCATTTATGAACAGGAAGTAGCAGATAATCAAGGCTAACATTGCTAACATTCTCGAGGCTAACACAACAGGAAGGTGGGCAAGAAATACTTACCCAGTTAGAGCAAGTCCCCAGGTGGACAAAGTATAGAACAACTTCCCCGCATGCCAAATGCCCAATACTTTCTCCAATTTGCTGACACCACCCATCGCTTTAGCTACAACTGCAAATTATAGACTCCCAAGGATGAGTTTCGGTAGACGCATTCTCTACTGCCCACTAAATCTTCAAAGTCAAGCTCAAGAATCATTAAATGACAGAGATAAGACTTAAGATGAGTATCCAGTATGGGATGCAAAGACTAAATTAGAGACATGAAATTTCTAGAAGGAAAGAAACTAAAGGTTCAATTCCATTTTCTTGGTTTATGTATTTAAGCTTATCTGATTCATCATACTCTGCAAAGTCTAACCACAGTGCGTAGCAAGGCACAACAAAACCCGCAATTGGTTTTCGAGATATATGGAAAGTATAGAGGATTGCAAACTAAGTGGTTAAACACGTAGAAAACAACCTATTAGCATACTCGGGTTATGACATTACAAGTACACGGAGAATCAACCGAGAAAGGCCAAGAAAAACTTACTTTTCTGCAGCTCCTCTGGTTTCAAGTTCTGCAATTCCAAGGAAGCAAAACAACATGAGACCAAAATGAGCAACATAATTTAAACAGCAACCAAAAAGCAATGAGTGGATACGTACGCGAGCTTTCGGGTTTGACACAATACACTTGGCCATAAAATTGGCAATCCCGTCCACCACATGCTCCTCACTAACAACAACATAGCTCTCATTGTCAATCCCACTCCTCTCCTCGACTTTACCCGGAATCATATCATCCGTGATCCACACCCACCAACTGGCTTCTTCATTGTCAATTTTGATTAGAACTTCAGCTTTCTCCAAATCACTTCCTAAAATGCAAACATGAATTATAAACAAACCCAATGATTATTACATAGAATTGAAACAGTTTATATATATATATATATATATATATATATATTTACACACATACACATACATATACCTGTGGCTGGTTTGAAAGGAAACTGATAATCGTCAATGGATTCCTTCTGAAGAGCTTTGATTCTAGTCAAGAAACTGTTCGAATCCACCGTCGCCACTAACCGAGCATACAGCTGAATTTTCAAAAAAACCCAAATACCAGTTTCAGTTTTTGAATCAAAATTCGAAATCTTTATACAAATTGATCAAAGGGTACCGAATCGAAATAAATCGACCCCAAGTCTTTTACATCAGGAGGGCAATCGTCCAAAATCGCAGGCGACTCGGAGAGGTTCTCGAGCAGCTTCAGATTCTGCTCCAGTGAGTTCCTCAGCCGCCGATTCTCCGCCCGCAGAGCCTCCAGTTCTTCGTCGGAAACCGCGCACTTGGTTCCCTCGCCGTCGTGGTCCTCGTGGTGGAGGTGATGGCGGCCGTGTTCCATGGCGGTCCACGCCACGTCAGCAACCTCCATCACCGTCTTCGCCGCCTCTATAGCTCCATGTCCTCCCATCTCTCTTTCTAAATTTTGGGTCGCCGTGTTAGTTTCGTCCGTATCATATCCCATCCCCAAGGACGAACGCAACCGGATCTTTGCTGGACTTTAGAGGTAAAGGGTAAACTTGTAATTTTGAAAACTATGTACAAGGTCGTATACGCCTAATACGGTCGATATTTTCATGTAATTTAGACCTCATATTGGAGAAAAACACTTTAATTTAGAAATTCAAACTCTATAATTAACTTCCTAACCTTGAAGTTAATAATAAAACTTTAATTTATCAATAAACTCAAACTCTATAATTAAACATATCATCACTTCTTGTTTATCATACATTTATTTCGACTAAAACCCTAATAGCTCTTATAGAGAAAAAAAAGTTTTTATTTTTTTATTTTTTATTTTATCATTAGATGGTGATTTTGAAGTTTTGAATACTCCAACTAAAGTATAAATCGATTTATGAAAAGAAAAATCATTTGATTTCAATTTTTTTTAGAGTTTAGAAGATGAGTAGCTGGGTTTCATTTTTTTTTTTCCGTCAACCCTAGTGCAAATGTTACAAAAGATGTTGCAGACACCAAATTTATTGAATACAAATTCCTTTCTGCAACAATCGTAATGAAAGTATTAATAATTAGTTACACACACCAAATATGTTGCTTTGGCATTATAATTTGTTGCCGTGGTAGTTTGTCCTCCTACATTAAGCATGCATTAGTTACTGTGCTATCACTGACTTTTCATGAATAAATTATCAGCGCATGAAAATTAAGGCCTTTGTTTTACTATAAATATTAAAAATCAAATAAGATGCACACATAGAAGATGCCTTGAAACTTGAAAAAAAAAAAAAAAAAGAAGGAATAAGATGCAATCACGTATTTGATAGAAAAATTTCAAAAAGCTGTGTCAGTAAAGACCTAAAAGCTAAAAGGACACAAAGGACTAAAGGCTCTGTTTCAAAGAGCTCAAAGTGGGATGGGGGGACCAAGGACCAAAAGATTTTTGATTTCGAGTTTCTTTGAAAACACAAGCTTTGAACTTTGAACTATCTTCTTCTGCTTAAGAAAATCTATTATTCCTTCATGCAAATAAAATCACATGGACATAAATATTAAGAAAACAAGAAATTAATAAGTGTTAACAAGTAGAAACTTCATCTAATTATTTAACTTGGGGTTTTATTTTTTAATTGGTTTGTATAGATAAATTTACATTTTGAATTGAGTTTGGAAGAGTGGTTTTAGGTAATAATTTTGGGTTCAATAGAATAGTAATTCTTCAATTAAAAATAATAAGAATTTAAAGAATAATTTAGGTATATAAAGAGATTAGATAAGTTCAAATAAAATTTCCGTTTACATATCGATATTTCTACACAAGTACTTTAAACACTGCACCGTATTGGGTGTGAGTATATACAGGGGAAGTAAACTCCTACACTCCCCCCCTTTCTTTGGTGTTCTGCTCCCACCTTTTTTAGAGCACAGAGAGGAAGCTGCTTCTTTCGAAGCCCTTGCATTCAGAAACAGAGGAGAGAGGGAGGGGGATCATAGTAATGGCGGAGGACGCGCAAGACAGCGAGATCCCTCTGAAGGAGGCGCACGATATCCAGTCCCAGATTAAGACCGCTATGCGCTTACGCGTCCCTTACTTCAAAGAACAATCCGAGTAATCTCTCTCTCCCTCTCCCTCCCTTAATGAATTCGTTTACTTTTGATGAATTTAATTTCAAATACTAGTCATATTTCTTTTTCTTTTTTCGTTTTATGCCAGAATTTGTTAAAAAAATTCATATGGATTGATTTGTCCTGAAAATTTCTAGCTTTGATTTGTGTGTTTTAGGGTTTAATTATGCGCATTATAACTTAATTAAGGGTCACTGTGTAGATGCAAGCGTGTTTAAGTGTGCGGTTAACAGTTTTTGATATGCTTTGTGTTCTTAGGCTTTGCATGTTTAGTTGTTTTGTTTAGGGTTTTGAAGCTTCTGGGTGTTCTATATGTTCTACGCTTCGTTTGGGTTTGTAGAATTATAGCGGAACGGATAAAATAAGCGCTTTTGTGCTTGTTGTAGGCGAACTTTGTACATTTGTCACACCTTAGGTTGTCATATCTCCGCATTTATTCTCGAAAAAGGAAGGAAAAGCAATGTAACGGATGCAATTCCTTTCCGTAATCTGACGGTTAGGATTGTTCCAGTCATTTCCTGGTATGAGAATTATTTATTCTTTAGCATTCCTTGCTCTAATTTGTGTGGTAATACTTGACTTTCTTTATCTATTTAAGCCCCAACTTCGAATTCAACTTTCCAGTGATTTTGTATATGCTTAGCAACAAATCTCAAAATAAGCTTTTGTGGATGAAGCCAATGCGCTCAATTTTTGTGACCATGTTGCGATATATCTCTTCCCAATTGCAACTTGATTGTAGTTGTTCATTGCTTGAAAGTTTGATCACAATGATTTCATATGGAAGCTCAAGAAAGTTGTTGTAAAGTTAATTTAGATGCACTTGTGGATTTATGGTTATTATTATTTTCTTTTTGGTGTATATAGCACCCAGATAATAGGCTTTCTTTAAAAGATGAATGGTTATTTTATCAACGCCTTTAGAAGCTTATTTGACTATTTATCTTGAGTAAAATTCAAATGGATGATTTTAGTTCAAACATTCTAACACCCATGGTTGTGGGTTGAGCATGTTAGACCTGTCCAAGGTTGGATTACTTATTAAAGTTTTATTTTTATATGCAGTTCTTTGACTTTTGAGGATGTCCGAAGAGTCTTAGAGAAAGACCTGGGCTTGGAAACATTTGGGTTGGATGTGCACAAAAGATTTGTCAAGGAGCATTTGGTGGAGGTATATCTTTCAATATCGAAGCTCATTGTTGTCATTTAGTATGCCTATAGTGTACTTGGTCATAACATCATCTTTTTTATTATGTTTTATTGATGACTTTCATGGTAGCTTAGTATGTTCCATTTGTTAAATTTCGTATGGGTCATTTACTGTTTCTGCAATACTTTTCATTGTAGTGTTTTTGCGTCAATCGAAAATAGTTCCATGGGAATGATTTTTGGACTGGAAATATTCTGTACATGTTTTCTTCTATGGTTGTTTTGAATGGAAATTTATTTGTTCTGTGGGAAACTTTCTAGACTCGTGAGCGTTTAGTTTTTCTCAAGTACAGATGCGTAGCATTAAAATGAATTCTTATGAAATGAGAATCAAGTAAAAGATGTGCTAGAAAGAGTTACCTAAAGTGAAAGTTTAGAAATTTTCTAAGGCTCCACTTGTTTTGTCAATTTGTTTTCAAAAAGGTAAGGCTTTTTACTTCAAAAGCTTTCTTCATATATGTTTTATGATCAATGGATTGTACAAAACTACCTTTTGAATCATTTTTTTTTTTTTCTGATTGTTTTTTGTTGGCGACTTTGGCTCAACAAAAAAAACTATCTTGTCTTGTTCTTGAGAATTTCATTTAGTTGAGATAATATCAGAAAGATTTTCTGACTCAGACATTTCCTTTCTAACTAATTAATGTGGTTAGCCCTGCCCTTCTGGTCTTGGATTTGGGCTGTGCATTGACTCTATGGAAGGGGCAGGCCACCATCAAGTTCGATCCTTAGGGGCCGTATGCTGATGTATTTACCCAAGCTAGGTTTTACTACCCGTCCCACAGTTGCCATACTGCAAGGGAGGGAGAGAGGGGGGGAGTACTGGGTGTCTGGTTGCTTTAATTTTTCCCAGAGATGGAGGTTGAACTTTTACGTGATCATGCAGGATGAGATTTATGAGAAACTTGGATGTTTATGCAGATGTATTCTTTTTTGACTGGGGTGCATTTTTACCAGATCTAATACCTCTGTCCGCAGTCCAAAGTAGTGGTAGGGCTTCAAAATAACAAAAAAAATCTTTAAACCAACAAGCCGAATAGAAGACCAAGAAAGCAATATAGTTTCGAGTTGGTGATTCTTCACCATAACCCTGAGGGCATCTCCCATGAGCTCGGGAAGTGCCACTGGCCAATTCAATCACCATAGCCAAAATTTCCTCACTCCAGCTTATGCCCATGATTTAGGAACATGCCACTTTACCTTTTGCTTTCGTGTTATTTCATTTTGTATTGTATTGTATTAATTTTTTAGTTTATTTATTTATTAATTGGAGTCCAAATGTTTTCGCATGAAATATTTCATCTCTGCATTGCGTTTATTCTTTTCGAAATGCTAGGTCTTAGAAGGTGCTGGTGATGACAATACCTCAAAGACATCGGGGGAGGCTGATGAAAAAACTCTGGTTAAAGAAGAAGCGGCAGAATCACCAAAACGAAAGTCAAATAAAGATGCGAAGCAAACATGTTCAGAAGATGAGGAGAAAATGGAAGACTCTCCTGTAATGGGGCTTCTGACAGGGCATAAAGCGGCCAAATCTGGAACTGAAGAAACTAAAACTACCAACCAAAAAAAGGGTCCAACTGAGAGTGTGATAAAGTCAGCCCTTATAAAAAGGGGTTCTTATATCAACGCTAATTCCGAGTATGCTACTTTCTATGAACTAAGTATCAATTATTGCTTTCTATTGTATTAATATACTAATTTTCATGTATGTTCTTGCTCCTCTTTTGATTGTCATTAGAATCTATTTGACTTTTGTCTTTGGATGTTAATTTTCAATGTAGTCAGTTGACTAGATGAAGTACTCATTATTTATTCATTCCTCTCACGGCAGAAAGATTACTCTGGTTGGACTTCGCCGACTTTTGGAGGAAGATCTTAAGCTTCAGAAATTTACTCTTGACTCCTTTAAGAAGTTTATAAGTCAGCAACTAGACGAGGTAAGATAATTATTATTATTATTATTATTATTATTATTATTATTATTATTATTATTTTTATAGAGGCATCTTGAAATTCTAGAAGTGAATACGTATATCGGTGTAGTCATACTTTGCATATATTCTCCTTTTTAGGTTCTAGAATCTTGTGAAAATTCTGAACCTGCAACAACTGCCAAGAAAAATATTCAGAGGAGTGCTCAGATAAAAGCATCCACTAAGGTGAGAAGTGATGAGAGTTCTGGTTCTTCAGATAATGAAACTAGTGAAGAAGAAGATGAAGTAAAACCTAAAAGAAAAAGTGCTCCAAAAGGAAAGACGCAGAAAAGTGTTCAGAGAAAAGCATCCACTAAGGTCAGAAGCGATGAGAGGTCTGGTTCTTCAGATAATGAAATTAGTGAGGAAGAAGATGAAGTAAAACCTAGAAGCAAAAGTGTTCCAAAAGGAAAGATGCAGAATATGGACAGCCTTAAGAAACGGAAAATAATGGCTAAGGAGACTAATGTCTCTGGAAAGAAGAGGATCAAGCCTCCTCGGAAAGAACCAGAAGAAAAAAGTGATGCAGAAGACATTGGAAACGTCTCTGAAGATGACCATTCTCAGTCATCTGCCGAAAAACCAGTAAAGGTAATTACTTTGTATGTTTCTCAAGTCTGAACCATAAAAGTAGGCTATGTCTATTATTGAATCATACTATTTGTCAATTTGTAGAAGAAAGAAGTTTCAACAACACCTGCATATGGGAAACGTGTGGAGCATCTACGATCAGTTATCAAAGCATGTGGAATGAGGTTTTTCATCTATGACTCTATGCATATTAAGACTTGTATCGTTGACATTGTTACATTATGATGTTTATTATCTGTTATACAGCGTTGCCCCCTCAGTTTACAAGAAAGTCAAGCAGGTGCCTGAGAACAAACGTGAAGGGCACCTGATAAAGGAGTTAGAGGAGATACTCGCTAGAGAAGGATTATCTGCACATCCCTCTGAGAAAGGTGAGTATTCAAATGTAGCCTTTGATGGTGATACTTGCAATACCAACTGTGGATATGATTTGATCTAATTTATCCAGATGTTGTAAAAAGGAAACTTTGCTAGGTTTCATCAAGGAATTTGGGTTTAGGATGAACATGGAAGTTGTGATGCACAATGTTACTTGAAGTCTTTGTGAATGCTGAATCATAATCATTGGTTTGTCCATATCATCTTCACATGTATGGCAATGTCTATCCCCATGGATGGCATCAGATTGTGTGGATTCGGATGAGCGCTCAATGAGTTGGGGACTGATAGCATTGATTGGGCCGCATATGTTGACCCACATATGTTGATTCTTGAGTATACAGAGAAACACAATGAATGCATTCAGCGGGTCCTCTGGTTCTCTGTGATTGTTCCTACTTGTTTGCCTGAAAATACCCTTAGAAATTATTCTTGCAAGTGTAAATCATTCTCCATGGGGGTGTGGTTTCACCATACATCTTTTATCCTGACTTTGTCACACTTGTAAGTATTCATACTGTTTATTACCTTATTTCAGAAATCAAGGAAGTCAAAAAGAAAAAGGAAAGGGCAAAAGAGCTCGAAGGCATTGACATGAGTAACATTGTAACAAGTTCACGTAGAAGGTCCACTACTAGTTTTGTGCCTCCTCCAATTCCCCAAATACCAGTTGAAAGTGAATCTGATGATGCTGAAAGTTCTGATGATGACAATGATGAAGATGACGACAGTGACAAGGAAGAGAATGAGGTTGAGGACGCGGACAATGAGGATAATGGTAATAGTGATAGCCACCATAGTGACGAGGGTAAGTGTTATTCAAGAACTTTAATGTCATTTACTGCCTATTATGAATGGAAACTAGGGTTACGAGGATGAGAATTTTGTGATTTACGGTGCTTCTGCAGTGTTACCTATGCATTCATTATGCATTTGTCGAGGTCAAATCATTATGGTTTGTGGCTTCCATGTTTTACTAAGGATCTAGCATTTATTTATTAACCAAAACTGATACGATCATTAACATCCTACATTTGGAGCTAATGAGGTATCCAATGTCAATTAATGTTTAGTCCCTGATCACTTATGTATTTTTCATTAAGTTCTTGCTCCACCTCCATTTAATACAATAAATCTCTTTATTCTGTTCATGAATCAGAGTTGTGTAATACAGTTCACAAAGTAAACTTCAGAAAAAAGGAAGTTAGGATATCTCGAGTTTAGAGGCATGCAGGGAAGGATTACATCACAATGTTTCTTTTACATTGAGCAGATTAAACGTGTAATGGAAAGTCGTAAGATGCAAGTTCAAATGTTTATCTTGGTGGTGGTAGTATATGTGCAATTCTTGGAGTTGCTCTCTTTAGTTAACATCATTGGATTCATACGAAGTCATTCTGATGAAGTTTTCCTTTATTTATGCAGATGAAGCTGATGACAGCAATTAAATTTTAAACTGGTTATGTACAATGTAGAGTCAGTATAGCCTTCTCTGATATTTCTCATGGGTGTGGGATAAATAGCAATAATGAAGTTGAACCAACAACTTTGAGTTATATCATCAAATAACCTTATCAATCTTACTGCCAAAACAGCTCTTTGCACATCAGAAGTAGGGATGATGATTCTCTCAACAAATTGCTTTCTTCAGGTGGTTAAAGCTGACACCCATCTTGCTGCAGTTGGCATAAAACTGTTCTTTTGAAGTTGGATTGAGCATACTGGAGAGGAACATCCGACAAGCATTTCCCCAACTTCATCTGCTTTTAATGATATGTATTGCGACTTCTTTGTTCCATTTTGATGCTAAGGTACATTGCTGTAATGTTCAATTTACTGTATCTGCAAGATTGATTGTTATCGCGGTTATATCACGGTTAATGTGAAATGCAAGCTGTTGTGATGTATTATTAGCTCTGATTCTCCTTGCTAGTGGAATAATTGCCTTTTTCCAGTCGATGCAATTTAAGAGTAATCACCCATGGAGAGGATATCTTTTCTTCTCCTGTTTGAGATCAACGTCTGTAACCAACGTCCCAATGTCGTAAACTTGTTTGTTTATGGTCCTGGGTGTAAATTGGTTCAATACAGTTTAGGGACCAATTCGATCATGTTTTTCGCAGGATTTCTGTGTCGTGCAAAATTTGCGGTTCTGTTACAACTTTGCCTGAAAATACCTGAATTGAGTCAAATATCCACTGTCAATTTACACTCAATGGCGAACCACGATGACAGCATTGAACGGGACAAGCTCGTTCTCATTGTCCAGCGGAACCTTCAAGCTAAACCGGTCGCCCTACTATTTGAGTCTCTCGTCATGCAGACCAATTAAACATGAACAAGAGTTTACAAATGAGGAATTGTTGATGATGGACATCAAAGTGCCATCCAAAAGCAATCGAAAGGCGAAACAATGTTTTATCGGACTACATGTTCTGGTAACGGATTCATATAATTGTTATGCCGGGGGACCTGTAAAATCATAAAGCTTATTGGCCTCATGCTGAAGTCAGCTCCCTCTCCGACAGGATGCGCCTCACTTCGTTTGCAAGATCCAATACATGTTTGTCTTTGCATCCTGCGGCAAGAAAATCAAAGGGGAAAAAACGAAAGCAAAGAAAGAACTTACTTCGAAGAAATGGAGAAGCATGGAGATCTAAAATGACTGGATAAACAAATTACGGGGTACCAAACCCGGAGAGAACCTTACCTAGTTGAAGAACTGCCTCTTCAAGGCGGAAAAGGTAGTCTCTATTAGGCCCCGAGGGGCCTTCAGCCTGAACAATTTGTCTGCAGATATATAGGAAATGATGCATCAGGGTCAATACCATTTTTTCTTTCTATGACTGGCAACTGATCAAGGAATTAGGCACAAAAGCTAATGTATCTTATCATTCAGATTTTCGGCAAGGCAGATTTCACGAAAACAGAAGCAAGATACTCCTACTTACATTTAATTCTCGACTACTCAGATTCAAAGTTTAGCCCAGTAGCGGCGTTATAGATGTTTTCTACTACATCAATCTAGATAAACATGAAGCGATGAGATTTACATACTTGGCAATCTCTTCAGTGGATGCAGGACCCAAGTAGTTCACATTATGTTTCTTGTCCGGAGAGGCGATGTATCTAAATAGTGACAATGTCAGCTCTGAACCGGTTGCACTAAATGCAAAAATACATGTACGAAGATGCAGAAAGTTCTTGTTGATTTTCACTACTTACACCATTACACCTGAAACAGCTGCAGTTGGCGCCACTGGATCCTGAGAGAAATTTCTATATTTTGCTTAACAAACAAAAATGATAAAAATGCTAGAGAACATGCTACAAAGGGATCTTATACTTACGGTGAAGAAATCAAGATAAGCCTTCTTGTCATACTGCTTCTCCCTCACTTCTAAATACTGTGTTACAATGCCATAAATCAAGTTCTGTTTCGAGATACTAATCACTCCTTGAAAAGAAGAAAAATGGAACAAGGTGTGAATTGTGAATGAGCACATTTCGCAAGCTCACCATTGGAAGAGCCAAACAACAAGTGACAAGGATAAAATGATATATTCTGGATCGGAACATAGTCTAGCAATTTCAAGCCCCGAAAGAACTGGACCTAATGCCACAGATTTGATACCCCTTCTAAGATGTTCCGATGACAACCAATAAATTGCAGCAGATCACAGAGTGCCGAAAGATATAACTTGGAACATTGAACAATTTTAGCAAAGGAAATGAAGCCACAAAAAACATGTGCACAACACCAAGAGGGCAACAGATACTAGCAGAAGAACCGATTTAACATCAAGATAAACTTTTTAAGATAAAAGAAACTACCGTTATAGCAACTTCTTGATCTTCCTTGTTTGAGATCTTGTAGGCAACTCCCCACTACAAACTCAAAGGATAAAGGAGATTAACAATAAAATTACACGACAATTTGATAATTCCAACACAAAATGAAATTGATACACCACCGGGCATTTCTTTCTTTTTTTAAAAATTGATGTTCTAAACTACTCTAATCTGCAGCGACGAGGGCCTTGTAAACACCGCCACATTACCAAACTGAATATCTGGTGTATTCAACGATAGGGAGACATGTAAACACAAGCAACCATTACAAAAGAAATTATGTATCTTCGATCCAAAAGACTAATAGCAAAATACCGAATTGAAAAACATAAACTCCAAATAGTTTTGAACTTGTTGGAACAGCAACTTACACAGACATCTCCTTCTGCAGGTTCCAATGTGACTGTTCTTCCTGGATATTCAGGCGTCCCTCTATGGTCCGTACTGCCTAATAAAAGCAGACCCACCAACGCAACTTTGAACAGATTGCAGAAAACATTAACATATCTATATACATACATACATATATATATATATATTATATATGTAGAGAGCCAGACAGATAGAGAGAGACCTTGGTAGAAGACACGGCGATAGCCTTTGATGAAGCCGACGAGGCGCTCATCGTAGTTAAAACCAGCCTTCCAGATAAGAGAGCCATACCCAAATACCCATATCGGCGATATAGCCATTTTTGAGCTTTTCCGATCAAAATTCTTCCTCAGCTCGTCACTTCCTCCACAGCGGGAGGAGAAATGGACTACAGGGAGTTGGGTAAAGCGCTGATGCAACCTTGTTTTTGTCTTTCGGGTAAATAAAGATGATGCGATCGGAGAGCGGAGGCAAGGAATAAAGAGGGACATGGCCTGTGCCATCTACATCTACTTTCCAATCTCATTTTTAGCTTCTAATGGAAAATTGCCACGTCCTTCGTACAAATTTTGCATGTGTAAATGTGCATAAAACTTGGAAAAGGTCTTCCATGCCACGAGTTTACTGATATGTAGTGTTTTGTATTAATAATAAGAGGATATATGTTAGTTTTTCTCAAACGTCTATTTGTTATTGACACGAAACTACACGTAGCGATAAACCCCTACCACACAAGTTCTCTAAAACTACAACAATGCTATTCATGTCATTTTTTTTTAAGGAATGCAATTTTTGTGTGTAGTATAGCATCATATTGGGAGGAATCTTGACAACTGTGTAACGCAATTTTGTTCGGTGCCTCAAATTAGTAGTAGAATCAAACTAAATCAAACCATTTAATAACTGATTTGATTCGGTTTTCCTTCATATGAAATTAATCAAATACTATAGATTCTTTTACATGTATCAACTAAAAGGAACTTCATAAAGATGGAGGTGTTTTGAGATGGAGATTTGAAGACATGTTCTTTAATGCAATGATAGATATGTTCTTATTCACTTGAACTATAAATTTCTTGTACAATTCGACATTAAAATTAAATTATAAAAAAAAAAATTTCTCAATCTTAAAGTTAACAAAAAACTCCATGATTAGAGAAGGTAGGTTTGAGACCACCAAGGCCCTTAGTGGAAAATGACCGTGTTTAACTAGAGTCCCTAGCAAAATTAGCTTCTTGGTAAGCATGTGACACTTTTATGTCAAAAGATGAGCATATAAAATATGTAAACTTTTCCGTGTTAAGTTATATGTCCGCTTTTCTTGTTAGCCCATATAACACCTTTTTTTTTTTTTTTAGTTTGGTAAGGTTTCCAATTCGTTTCGATACATAAAAGGTTCTAAAAGACGTTAAGCGTTAGACACTAGTCGGACGGCAAGCTAGGGCCCTAGTGCCTACGCGGTAGGCGGGGGCCCAGACGGATTTAAGTAATTTTATTATATATCATATAAATAAGTGTGTATTTATATGTAAAAAAAATTAAAAAATTGTGTTGGAATATATAAATTGCAAAATTAAATGACATAAGATTATAAAGTATTAGAACATATTGATAACATGGGGGAAAAATCATATAATGAGTGTTCATCCAAGTATTCAACAAGTTTCTTATATTTTATTGAAAAAAATAAAATGTAAAATGAAAGGTATCGTTTTTCTATCTGAGTGAGAGTCGTGACCTAAGCGGGTGCGTAGGCAGGACTATGCGGTCTAGGCGGGCATCTAGTTAGTCTAGGCGGACGTCTAAGCAAGCCTAGACACCATTTCTTAATTTTCAAACGCCTTGGGATTAATCAGGGTGGTGGCTAGCTTGTCACAACCCGTCCCGAGGGAGGTTGTGAATTTACCATTCGGTCCTTGTGTATTGATGCTTATAATAAGTTTTGAGAAATAAATGACTCTAGGGTTTAATCTAAGCTTAACCCTAGTTAAAACTTTGGAACTCTTTGGTATGGTTGGGGTAGTGTTGGGTTTGTGTGGACCACAAACAACCACTCAACCCTCACTCTCACTCTCTCTCCCGTACCCTCTCTCCTCTCTGCACCTCTCTCTCTCACTCTCGACTGTCTCTCTCTCTCTCCCCGTGAAGAAACCCACGGCCAAGAACCAAAACCCACCAAAACTCAACGGATCGAACACAAAATTAACACCATTGCAATCGTGAAGACCATACGAGTTCAGAGGTACAAGTTTCAGGTAGGATTTCTTTGGATTTCACGACGAACCCGAAACTCGATTTTCATGCACTGTTCATGATGTTTTTCATACGTGATTTCTAAGGATTTCTGGGCTTGTAGATTGCTTAAGGAGGTCCTAAGGAAGCTCGGAGTGGTTCGTTGGCGAAGTTTGGACGTCGGGAGGCCGAGATCGAAAGTTCTACTTTTGGCCGGATTATCGAGGTGAATTTCTTCGTGTTTTAGTGTTTTTCAAGCCTTAAGACCTATGTATCGTGATTCTAGAGGTTCCTAGGATCATTTTGGCTTTTGAATCGAAGAAAATGGTTGAAAAACGAGCGAGATACGAAGGTTGGAAAATTCCGGAAAAATCCGGCGAACCCGAGCCGGCGCCGGCGGAGCTCCGGCGAGCCCCTGAAGATGACGACACGCGCCAGCGCGTGGCCGCGCGTCTGGCCGTGCGTTGCTTGGCGCGTGGGGGCGCGTGCGTGCTCAGAAAATTTTTCTGAAAAATTCTACGGGTTCGTGACGTTGTGTAGGTCACCGTGGTATATTCATATGCCCAATTTGAGCAATGTATGAGAAGTTATTTAGATTGTTTGGTCTATGTGCATTAATTAACGTTTGTACAGTTACTTCTCATATAGGCGAGACTTATCCGGAGGACGAGCGCAGTCAAGGACGTTTCGGGGGTTACGACCCTTCGACCTATCAGTGAGTGGGCAGTTTGTTTTCAGTATATATGTATATACTTACTAGTTTCCCAGAAAATCGATTTGAATGAAATGTGTTCTAAAATGCCATGCATGTTGATTTATATTATGTATATGCATCCCTTATATATATGCATACTGTGAAGCAGCGCCGAGGACGCCCAGGTAAGTAAGGTAAGTATGTAGATGGTTAAGGTGGTGATATGCAATTGAGATGAGATATAAGAGTGAGCCGTACAGGTCACTAGAGGTGACTCCCGGCTAGTGATATTGATTTGA
>JAOTRO020000005.1:9436543-9447773 GCA_028566515.2 Pyracantha coccinea | reverse complement strand
GAGCATTGTTGGGAGGAAAAAACAATTCCTCCTCAGAGAACGTGACATTCATACCGACATACATATGCCAAGTAGGCGGATGATAACACCGGTAGCCTTTTTGTTGTGGACTAAAGCAAAAAAAAAAAAGATGTACTGAATTGTACACAGATTAAGTTTGCTTCGTTGGTTCTTGTGGAGATGGACATAAACGATACACCCAAAAACTCGTGGTTCTAGGCGAAGAGTGGAGGGAAGCGTAACATGGTCTGCAACCACGGGCCAAGGGAGTTCGAAAAGAGAGAACTCGAGATGGCATGCGATTCATAAGATAAACGACATAAGTTATTGCATTTTGTCCAATATGTCTTGGGTACACACGAAATATTAGGAGTGCTCTAGTAGTCTCGAGGATATGATGATTCTTTCTTTCTGCAACACCATTTTGTTGTGGAGTCTGAGAACAAGTAGTTTCATGAAGGATACTGTGTTCTTTGAAGAATTGAGAAAGATCCTGATTAACACATTCACCGCCATTGTCGGATCGCAAAACCTTCATAGAAAGTGAGTATTGGTTGCGAACCATGGAATAGAACGTCTTGAAGATTTCGATCACATCACTTTTATTTTTCATAAGATACAACCATATCATCCGGGTACAATCATCAATGAATGTTACAAACCAACGTATACCATGTTGATTAGTAACTGGAGATGGCCCCCATACATCAGAATGAATCAACTTAAAAGGTATTGTGCTTTTATTAAAACTTGGAGAAAAAGAAGCGCAATGGCTTTTGGCTAAGGTGCAAGTATTACACTTTAAGGAAGAGTCTGAAATATGATCAAATAACAATGGAAGTAATTTTCTCAAATATCCAAATGAAGCATGACCTAGTCGACGATGCCACAACTGAACAATCTTCATTCTTCCGCTGCTATAACTTTGAACTTGATGAACACGTCTTGACGCAATGATCATCTGAGTCTGAATATCTTGAAGTACCACGTGCAATGATCATCCGAGTTCGAATATCTTGAAGTAAACAGAAAGTGGGAAACATTAGCACAACATAGTTTACTTGCTCAGTAACTTGGCCCACAGATAATAAATTACTGGAGAGTGAGGATACAAGCAAGCAATTTTGTGAAGAGAGATTAGAGGTGAGTGCAATAGAACCCGCCCCTGTAATAGGCGTAATACCTTCGTTTGTCGTGATAATGCTATTCCTTGGTGGTGGTACCATAGAGTTGAAAAGGGTTTAATTGTAAGTCATATGATTGGTGGCTCCTGAATCAATAATCCAACCTGTATCGTGATCAACGGAAGTAATTAAGGCAGTGCTCATATTACCTAGGTTGTCAGAGTCGTTTGAGAAGATCATATTAAAAAAGATAGTTGTTGTCTAATACTATCCTGATCCAAAAAGTTATGCCGGTTCTTTGGGCTAGTTTTGGCCCACGATGACGTGGCTTACTGTTGCATCTAGAATTTCTTGCTCACAATGGGCTGCTGCACGGTAGGTTGGGCTTCAGACCCATCAGGGTTTGATTTGACTATTCTCGGCCCATCATAATGAGCTGCCATTGTAGCTAAGCTAGGATCATGGTCAACCTTCCTTGTTTGGGTTTGGCGTTTGCCCGATTTTCCTTTGATTTGTTTTCTTCGTTCTAGGAACCATTCGGGGTATCCATGAATTTCGAAACAAGTATCTTTTGTATAACGAGTGCATTACTATGAGTGCACCGAAGCTTGTCTTTTTCAGCACTTTCCAATTCCCCCAGTGAGCATGATGAACCTGGGAGTGGTTTACCAACCATGGCTATAGATGGACCATTGTCAGCATCCTTATTGCCTAGCATAGTGGTTTTTCGTTATGCTTCTCGCCGAATGGTGTTGAAGCATTCTTCCATTCCAGGGACATGTTTTAATCGAAGAGGCATGCTCCGTACCGCATCCAATAAGTCATCGAGTCTCGCAAGAAAGTCGTACACTCTGTCTTTTTAAAGATCTTCCTTCCTGCTTTTCAAGTTGGCTGCATACACCATCTTATTGGGACGTCGTTTGTCCATCTCCTGCCACACACTTTTCAATTCTGCAAAATAGATGTTCACTAGACGTCCATTCTGCTTTGTTCTTATTACCTTGCATTATAGCTCACAATATTGGGACTCGTCTGCCCTGTCATAGAACATCTAATTGACGCTCTCCCAAATATCATGTGCCATTGGTAACTTAATGAATAACCCTAACAAATGTGGTTCCATATTTTTAGCAGCCATCTTTGGATGATTGCATCCTCAGTATACCACTTCATAAACCTCAGTTCAGTTTCATTCACTATTAGGGTCTTCCCATTGAGATAACCTATCTTATTTAATCCTTCCGCGTGAACTTCCATCATCTTCAACCAAATTTTATCGTTCGAAGCGTTGAGTTTGAATCCGAATGTTAAGGCACTGAGACTTGGAGATTCGTTTGTACTAGGAACCGAAGCCCCCACGGGAATAATTGCTCATTCTGCAGCAATCATAGCAGCACAATGTCTTTTTTGTGTTTCTGATTTGAGGTGTTCTGGAAGTGAGTCCCTTGTCTCGTGACAAGGCATCACACATAGATAATAGGTTTAGGATAAAAAACACCAATGTCAATGCATTTGTATTATTAATTTGGCCTTGCTTCAACCTCCTTTTTGAGGCATTTAATCGAACAAGTTGCAGACTAGGACCTCATGTTTGGGTGTGCAATTTAATGGGAGAAGAAGATGGTATGTATTGTGTAGGGCAAACAGCCTGGATTGGTCTATATACGCATCTGCCACCGGATGCAGGTGAAGGTGAACATATGCCATGTATGTTTGTTTTTTTAATATAGGAGATATCCCACCATATAACTACAATAGATTAATTTTCCTTTTTATATAACTTCAGTACTATATGAGGCAGCATTGTATTTTTGATCTCCGAATAAAACGGTACACCAAAATAGAGTTGGTAGCCTCAATAAATACATCCGTGAGGGTTTTAGCTTGAATTAAGAGTTTGAAACATTTACTCGTTTTTCTCTAGACCAGCCATTTGGGTTAAATTCAATGTATGTTACAAGAGAACATAATGTGCAATTTGATTTTGCACATGGAAAAGACACACACATGTTAGACAATAAAAAACTTTCTTTTTTGGTAGAAAAAATATTAATATGTTGGGTAACATGTTTCGAATTCAGAACCTTGATCAATTTGATTCCATGTTTTACAATCATTGGAAGGAATACCAATTTCCTTGTAATTTTTCCTATTCATTTGATCAAGATTTATTACTTATTTTGTAACTATATTGTGTGGATTGCCATTGCGACCGTCACAAATGTATGAGATCAAGTAATTTCGTGTGGATCCACAGTACAAGAAGGGACTTTGTCATCCATAAGAACTTATGGTTGTTGATACGATTTTTGCCACCTGTGCAAATAGGGATAAAAATATTTAAAATTACTTGCAAGAGTACAAGGTTATTATAGTATAGTAGCTCAAGCAAAATTATTTTTCACAAGGATTGAATGAATAATTAATGTAAATACCAAATCTTAATTAATTATTTGAAAACAAAGTTTGATAAGAGTTGATTTTATGACTTAAAATAATAAAACGAATTTAAAAAAAAAATTAAATAATTGGTAAAGTGAAAGCAAAAGAAAACGTTTTTGGAAAGCAATTTAAACATTAGGGTTCCACCATCACCATTAACAATCCTATGCAATTACCAATACTTATGAATTTCCGCATACATGCTTTGAAGGTCAGGTTTTCCTAATGCATATTTTCCTCGTGATGTTCAAGTGAAAACGTATATCTAACATGCAACTCATCTGTAATGTTCAGGACAAATATAAGCATGCAAAACTCATTAAGCTTTGTGAAAACCATTTTGAAAAACCATGCAACCCTTAAGAACGTGATGTTCGCATTAAGTGAACTTACAATTGTTAATCACAAGAAGCTCTCCTTAATTTCAGAGTGATGTTCCGATAGAAATTGCATCAAATTACTTGTCTAAATACCTTAATGGTCGTGAATTTCTAAGAGAATTATATAGTTTAAATACGGTGATTAATAATTCAAAGAAAGCATGGATCCATTCATAAACAAATTTATAAAATCACATATTCATGCTAAGGCTCATGGCTTTGCCCTAGTAAAAGGACTAGTTACGAACAATCATAATAAAAACTAAAGAAAATATCATTTACTAGAAAAAAGATTGAAAACACTTTTTTTGGTAAAAAACTTGAAATTCTCCAAAGTAATGCGTCCCTTCTTCTTGAAACCTAATGGCTAAATAGCCTTATTTATACACTACTACAAAATAAAACCTACCTAAACAAGGTCTTCTAAAAACTATGAAACATAATAATATAAAATAACTAATAAATACATTCATATTCTAATTTTGGGAAATCAAGGATCCAAATCAGGTCCAAAACCACTTGAATTAAAGCTTGAGATGTGCAGAACATAATTGCAAGAGGTCTCGAACCCAAAAGATATCATAATGGACGCCAAAAAGCCCAAATAAGCCTAAAACGTCATTTTGACAGCATTGCGCACTGCTTCTTTATTACATTGCTATAAAATAACCACATGGTAGAAAAAGCCGAAATTTTGACACAATCAAGCTGATAGACTCACGAACATCCTCCAATTAGAATCCCTTCAAAATTCATCCATTTGAATACTTTTTGCTCAAGAGGAAGTCAAATGTCCTACATTGAAAATATAATTTAAAGTATCAAAATTCACACAAAATAACTAATAAATTAATATTAAGATTAAAATAAAATATATAGTATTCTGAAGTATATGGTTTGGATAATGTTTGCGTCCCTTTGGAGATTGTTTAGTTATTCATACGTTAAACCAATTAATGATTCCGGTAATAAGTAGTATCCTCATGATAAATCATCAACTTGTTTTATGTATATGAATGACTAAAATATCTTTAAATTCAAATTTTTGGCACATATAATCTTTAGACGATGATAAAGAGAATAAACAATTTTAATTATAATGGTTAGTTCGTAAGGGGAGAGACGCAAGCGGTTTTAATGGTTTAGGGATATTTTATTGTAATTTTCCTACAATTTTATCTGTATTACCACCAACCGAAGGAGAAAAAGAGGAGAAAGAAGAATAATCACATCATCTCAACTGTTTTACCAAACCGATGAATGCGACCTTGAATCCTGCGTATCGTCTTCTCCTCTCAACCAAAACATTCCAATTCCTGAAAACCAACCACCCAAATCCACAAGCCAACACAAACCCACCTCCATTTCCCAGTACTCCACTCCCCCGCCTCACTCTTCGGCCTCCAACTCACTCAAACTCACTGTTCGGCCGAGGGAACTCGCTCCTCCCGCGTTCCCACAGCTCCTCTTCAAGCCCCTCACAATCCCAATTCGTTCTCGAAATTCTTGTCCTATTTTCCTTCTCTCTGGCCCTTCTCTGCCTGCGCCTCTTCTCCGCCGTCCTATTGCCGGAGTTTCCTCGCCGGTGGCAGGGCCTCGTGGCGTTTGCTCCGAAAGCTGAAGCCAGAACCAGTGCCTACCCTCCGCATGTGTGGCAAGCCGTTGTTGCTTACGAGGACAGGAGGTTCTTTAGGCATTTTGGGATCGACCCAGTTGGGATTGCTCGTGCAGTGGTGTCATTTTCGGCCTTAGGCGGCGGCAGCACGATTACCCAGCAGGTACATTTTTGTTGAACGTTTTACGCACAGCATGTGTTCGACGTTTTTACTCAAAGAAATATATTTTCTGTTTTTTTAACTCCTTTTTTATTAGCTACAATAAACATATTTTGATATTTCGTTGCAAAAATGATGTGTTTATTATTTATCATCATTATGTTGTTATCATGTCTCTGTTGTGACGTCGATATGTCATTGTAGTGTCGTCGATATATAAATAATGTATCGACGTTACAGGAAAATGATCGGCAAACCAAATGTAATGTTTATTTTAGCTATTTTCCCTTTAGAAAACGGTTCCTTTTGTTTTTCTTTATTAATTTGTTATGTATATGTAGACAATATGTTATAAACTTATAAAGCATGATTGATGGTTGTGATTCGTGACGGCATGGTCTGAAAAAGAAATAGTTATATAAAGAACAATCAAGTTAGAATAAAAATAATGGTTTTTTAGCTTCTGGTGTCACATTGGCACGAAATCTTTATTACAGCTTGTAATGGCATGCGCAATGTTGTCTTTATTTTGAAGTAAGAATAGTATAAAATATAGAAATTTGGAATGCTAATTGTGTGAAAATGGTAAGGATATAAAAATTATGTTAATGCACGACACGCCAATCTTCGTAGTTTAGATAAGGACTTGCTGAGGTTTGGCCGGCACTGAGATTTTAATATATTGCAACCCAGCTGATCTTGGCACCGAATACATGATTTTTATCTATTTTGTCTACCAGTTAGGAACAAGTGGGTGGAGAGAGAGAGAGAGAGAGAGAGAGAGAGAGAGAGAGAGGGAGAGTCAACGCCAGTGTAAAACCCAGAAGCAGAATTGGACAAAAGGCATGGAGATGGCCAGAATAGACCATTTCCAGCCTCAACAAAACAAAACTTTGTCAAACCCTCTATTTGTTTTTGCTCTTCGTTCCGTCCAACCCCTGCATGGGGTCCTTCTTATTCATCCCTACCGTTTTCTTACCTTTTCTTCTCTTTATTCTCGTCTCCGGTGGTTCTTTCTCAGAGTTCATATACCCGGACTTCTCAGCTTCTCACTTCCACTTCATTGACAACGCCGGTGCCTTCTTGTCCTCTCAAAATGGAACATTTAAAGCTGCTATTGTCAATCCGGATGCTAATCAACATAACTTCTATTTGTGCATCATCCATACGGCATCCAACACCATCATTTGGACTGCTAATCGTGATGCTTCCATCTCGGCTTCTGCTGAGATGAATCTTACGACTAAAGGTATTAGCATCTCAGATGACGATGGTAATCCTGTATGGTCAACTCCACAATTCAAGTCATCAGTTTCTGCATTATTGCTGAATGAAATGGGTAATCTTATCCTTCTTGATCAGTTCAATCGTTCCCTTTGGGAAAGTTTTCAAAACCCAACGGATACGATTGTGAATGGGCAACACTTACCAGTTGGGTCTTTTCTGTCCGGTACTCTATCGAATTTTTCAACTGGTGATTACAGGCTCGTACTAAGTGGTTCTGATGCAATACTGCAATGGCATGGACAGACATATTGGAAATTGTCAATGGATACAAGTGCGTATACAAACTCAAACAATATAGTGGAATACATGGCCATTAACGGAACAGGTCTTCAACTGCTTGGTCGTAATGGAACAGTGGTTGTGATTCAGGTGCTCTTGTCACCCTCTGACTTTCGCATTGCCAAGTTGGATTCCTCTGGCAAATTCATTGTCCAAAGTTTTTCTGGTACAGACTGGAAGCAAGAATTTGTCGGGCCAGCTGGTGATTGCCAAATTCCATCTGTTTGTGGCAGACTTGGTTTGTGTACTGCATCTACCACCCATAGTTGTTCATGCCCTGCAAACTTCCAAGGTTCACAAGATACAGGTGGTTGTGTGCCAAGTGGTTCTTATTCATTGCCGGTTCTTTGCAACTCAACCGGTAATGGTAGTCAATTAAATTCACCAGCCGTCTCATATCTCAGGCTTGACTACGGTACGGATTATTTTTCCAATATTTTCTCTGAACCTGTAAGATATGGTGTCAATTTGTCAACCTGTCAAGATCTCTGCTCAAAAGACTGCTCTTGCTTGGGAATTTTCTATGGAAATTCATCTGGTTCTTGCTATACACTTAAAGATGATTTGGGTTCCATTTTTGTGAGTAATAGTGCTCAGAATGACCTGTTGGGCTACATCAAAGCTCTTGTTGGATCTACTCCATCAAACTTCAGTGATAATAAGAATCCTAGTAGAAAAAAGTTTCCTGTAGTTGCTCTGGTGCTTTTGCCATTCAGTGGGTTCTTTCTGTTGGTAGCTCTAGGTTTCCTCTTGTGGGGAAGACGGGGACAGTCAAAGAAACGAGACATAAAATTGGGGCATTTTGGGTCACATTCCTCAGGAGATATGGATGCTTTCTACATCCCCGGTTTACCTAGGAGGTTTGATCTTGAAGAACTTGAAGTGGCTACTGATGGTTTCAAGACCCTGATCGGTTCAGGTGGGTTTGGTGCTGTGTATAAGGCTGTTCTACCTGATAAAACTGTTGTGGCTGTAAAGAAGATAATGAATTTAGGTGTTCAAGGGAAAAAGGATTTCTGCACCGAGATTGCAATAATTGGTAATATTCACCATGCCAATTTGGTCAAATTGAAAGGGTTTTGTGCCCAAGGGAGACAACGCCTTCTGGTTTATGAGTATATGAATCGTGGCTCACTTGACCGGAGTCTTTTTGGCGCTGGACCAGTCTTAGAATGGCAAGAGAGGCTTGACATAGCACTAGGGACAGCACGTGGGCTTGCATACCTGCACAGTGGATGCGAACAGAAGATAATCCACTGTGATGTCAAGCCAGAGAACATTCTCTTGCATGACCAATTTCAGGCAAAGATCTCAGATTTTGGTCTTTCAAAGCTTTTAACTCCTGAACAGTCTAGTCTTTTTACAACTATGAGAGGCACACGGGGTTATCTTGCACCAGAATGGCTAACTAATTCTGCAATCTCCGAAAAAACTGATGTCTATAGTTTTGGAATGGTACTTCTTGAACTTGTGAGTGGAAGGAAAAATACATTACGACTGCAAAGCCATAGCCTGAATAACAGTGGGAGTGGTGGCGGTCAGTCATCATCATCATCCGTGTCATTACTTGTTTATTTTCCTCTATTTGCACTGGAGATGCATGAGCATGGGAGGTACTTGGAGCTTGTTGACTTGAGATTGGAGGGACGGGTGACAAGTGAAGAAGTGGAGAAATTTGTGCGTGTCGCATTGTGCTGTGTTCAGGAGGATCCAACACTCAGGCCAAGTATGAATACAGTTGTTGGCATGCTGGAAGGTGGGATCCCTTTAGGTCAGCCAAATTTGGAATCATTGAATTTCTTGCGCTTTATTGGGCGTGGGTTCACTGAGGCTTCTATGATAGATGAGGGAACTGATCAAAATGACAGAGTTTTGTATCCAGAAGCGTATGCTTCAACAGCAACAATGGACTCGCGTACTTTCTTCTCTTATGTCTCTTCACAGCAGGTTTCAGGCCCAAGATAGTGTTTTAGTTAAGCAGCTTGTGTATAGTTTAATTGTGAACGGGAATTAAATGTTTGTGATTTTGGCTTTAATTTTGTTTCACTATGTATTAGAATCTACTGTATAATTCTTACATTCCACAAGGTCCAAGGTCTGCGAATGACTGTTATTTGTGCGGTTTGTGTAAAGAGTTCTTTGAGTAAGTAATAAGAGTTAATTGTATGGAAATAAGATGTATCCTTTCTATTATGTTGCCATAAATGTTATTTATGATATGCTAATTTTCCCCACCTGTTCGCCTGAGCTTTCTTATCACTTCGTTTGTTATGCAGTCAGAGATATAATTGTCTAATTTCACTCATGGTATTTATATTTTCTATTAACAAACCTCATCTTTCCTCTGCTCACTATTTGCCTGTTTGTGATTTACATTGTAAGAACTACAAGGTGGATTTGAATTTGTATGACGCTCTGATACCGCAAAAGGATTTCTTTTGATGTTTGTTATGATTAAACACCCTTTATAACTAAGAAGAATTCATTTGGTTTTCAGTATTCAGTTTTATAAATATATTGAACTGTCGTTTACTTTCTCGACTAATGATTCTGTATTTTCTTCTTGTTCTAATCTCACATGGCAGCTGGTGAAAAATACTCTCCTTAAAAATGAACGCACATTCTCAAGAAAATTGGTTGAGATGGTGTTGTCACTAGCATTGGAGAGGACAATGTCAAAAGGGGAAATATTGAGCTGCTATACGAGTAAGGTCAGATATACTTCTCATTTATCGGATCACTGAACATATCTCTCTGACATGCCTATATATTAATTGTGTTTAATATTCTTTATCCATAAGTATACAGTGTACAAGTTTATCTATCAGGGATGGCATTTGTTTGTAGTATTTTTGAACTCCCTACAAGTCCAGATGGTTATTTGGTGCAATTTTGGTGAGGTCCTAGGATTACTGCAATATTGTTCTTCGTTTTTAGTTGGGTTGTCGTATGCTAGGTAGGAGGCTTGTAGTTTTGCAGATATCTAAGATACCCAGTTACGGAGATCTTTTATTTTCTCCTGAAAGAATGGAGACTAGAGGTAAGCGAAAAAGAAGGCTAGTTTAAAAACCCTCGTCCCAAGTCTGGATGGTTATCAAGCCAAGTCTCAGCTGCTTGGTTCATTGGCTAACGCTGCTGTGAGCATCAGTGCACCTCTCTTTTCCCAGCTTATATTATGTCTTAACTAAATTATTTCCTGGTACTGATTAAGCTCTATGTGTTAAAAAGGTAATGGTGACGAAGACATTATGAAGTTGGTGTGCTATGTTGCCCCTGCTGGCAATGAATCGAGTGGGAACTTGAATTCTTATGTTCCTCCTTAATAACTGATATAGTGATTTCTTATCATCAGTTGTACCATTATTTGTTTTTCTTACAACTACTGAAACTCAAAATTTTGTCACCCCTGTTGCTTCTTTACTCATTAAACACATCATTCTTTATTAAACTTGAGTTATGGAGCATGAGGTGTTGCGCCATGAGGTGTTGCATCTCTAGTTTGAGTCCCACTACAACTTTTTGGTACTCCTGATGGTTACCTGGTGTGTGCAGGAAAGAGACCTGTACATGTGAGGAGATTACTAGTGATGAATGTGCAAGGCACTTCATGAGAAATACATATGAGTATAGAATACGTTACACATAGATACATTATGTAGATATTATTGTGGTTGACAAGAATCTAAAAAGTGAAATGCCAATATCACTGCCGTCCTTTTTATTGTTACTGAATCCGGACTGCACCTTATATATAACCACTGTTCTAAAAATCCCCGCCTAGCGCCGCCTAGGCCCCGCCTAGGCGCTAGGCGGCTGGTCACCGCCCCGATTAATGCCTAGACCGCCTAGGCACCTGCCTATCCCGCCCAGACCTGCTGAGGCGCCCGCCTAGACCGCCTAGGCACCCGCCTAGCCCGCCCAGACCCGCCTAGGCACCCGCCTA
>JAOTRO020000005.1:9399094-9409647 GCA_028566515.2 Pyracantha coccinea | reverse complement strand
TCTTGTTTATCTTGCCTTGCATTATGAATTAAAGACTTAAATGTTCTTCTTGTTACCCGATGATTTAAAAAATAAGTCGTCGTTCACTATGAAATTTGATGTTACAAGTGAAAAATAAATGAATATTCTGATATTAAACTTAACGCTAAATAATCATACTCTAAAAAGTTAGTTTAGTGAAAAGTGAGTACAATGTTATAACCTTCAACACGAGTTCGATCTCCAAGGATGCATTCTTTGGGGGCCAGAATATGGTTGGCGTACATGTAGGAACTGAAAACTAAAAGTACACTAACGCCTCATACGTGATATCGGGGTTCTATTTGGAGGGGATTAGCTAGAAAAAATTCTTAGTCATTCACTTTTGATTTTGATATCACAAGTGAAAGAAGAAAAAAATAGAAAAGTTGATATAGAACCACTTCCATAAGCACCTTGGATGAATGTACAATAACAGTGGTTGAAGCAATGGCGCTCATATATGCATTCAAGCTTGCAAAACAGAAGAATTTTTCTAGAATTTCCATTGAGGGAAGCTGTAAGTTAGTTATAGATGTTGTGGAAAGAAGATGTGGTGTCCCTTGGAGAATTTGAGACACGATTGATATATTCATTGCTTGGTCTCCTCCTTACATTATGTGACTTGGAAACATATTTTCGAGAAGCATACTTTGTGGCTGATATTGTAACTAATGTGGGTTTATCCTTCTTTAATATGTATATTTTGTATATAAGACTCTTCCCTTATGGGCTACTCCTGCTTTTATATTTGATTGTAATCGTACTAGTTCTTCACGAGATTTCTCGCGTTAATTTATTACTTTTTGAGTGAAAAAGAAAAACACCTTTTAAGAAAAACCCAATTATTTGAAAATTTTGATTTACACCCATTGACCATCTTTATAGGTCAACAAACTTTTCTTATTATTGTCAGATCTTGAACATGATATACTAATGTGTTCATCATGAAGGCCACATGTTTTTCTCATCGTATTTCATTTTGATATACCATGGTATGTACAATTGAATACGAAATTTGTTATTTTTAAGCCCTTAATCATAGAAATTGGAAAATGACACATATTTACATGAAATTTAAACTTTGGAATTGGAGGTCCCAAATTCCAACTTCTTTTTTCATACGGAAATTTTAAATTTCTATATTTGTGAATCTAAATAAGGAAATTGGTGCATGTCCTAATTTATAAATTTTGATTTTTATCAAAAATTCAAATTTATTTTTCTCATCCAAACATAGTTTTAGTGTCTTAATTTTAACAGTTGACACCAAATTTTAACGCTGAATAATTATGAATCATTAGTTATCAAGTTATCCAGGGAACGAGAACGTAACAAGAAATAGTTATATAAAGTTATTTTTTATGGTGAAAAATGGAAGAATAAGATATAGTATCTAATTTTCTGACATGTAAGTCCAGTCTAGATGAACCGGCTATTAAATGGCTGCAGGGTTTGCTGGTCGATGGAGCCATCCAAGCCACTAACACTCCATTATTTGCAGAACATGTATTCTCTATTTGTCTGACTATTCTGATCTCATTTTTAGAGCAAAGGCCAAAAAATTGATCTCATTTTACGCGCTAAATAAGAAAAGCAAAATAAATAATTCGAAATTTGACAAAGATCATCTTAACCTATGGGTTAAAACATAAATTTTTAAGTTTAAAACCCCTTCCAAAGTTTCATCAGTTTAGCCTAACATAAGTTTTGAGTTAAAACTGGTTTTGGGGCCAAGATTTAGGCCTGGGTTAAAGATCCTAGCAAATAATGAGGGTAGACGGATCGAGAAAATGGGAGATGCATGATGCGCCCAACACGCAGAAACGTGCGAGCGCTGGGCCCATTCGAATGAGTAGGCCACCCATATTGAGCCCAACGGCTCAATTTCGATCGGACAACATGCGTTATTAGACTGTTGGTTGATCCAACGGTCCAGATTCAAAATTATTAATTTTTAAATTTAAGTTTATAATTACATTAAATCCAACCACTGAGATCGAGTATGATAAAATCTAATGGTAAAAAAAAAAAAAGACCTAAAGACCCAAAATTAAATCCGACGACTAAAACAGTTTACAAAATTTAATTAAATCAAAGTTCACCTAAAAGTCTATAAATACTTATGTATTTATTCAAACATATTCACTTTTTCTCATACAATTGTTCTATTTTTTTTTCTTTCTAGCCACTTCCACAACTATTTCTTCCTATTTCTAAATTTTTTAAGATGCAAGAGATCATATTAGAGGACGTAACTGGTCAAATGATCAAGATGTTCCTTTGTCCTTGGCATGAGTTTGTACTAGTGAAGATGATGTCATTGGCACGAATCAAAATAAAAAAGTTTTGCGGGCTAAAATCATTGAGAAGTTCAATTCCAACTCTAACACCAACCCGAGGGAAGTTGGACACCAACCCAAGAGAAGTTTGTAGTGTTTACGATCAATGGAAAATTATTAACAAAGCGTGCACTTTTTGGAAGCTTGGAGAGAGTCTTGGTTGACATGGCTAGTGTAAGGAGCGCCCAAGAAGTGGTGAGTGTCTCATAGTTTATTTTTCATGTACACAAACTTTTTTGCAACTAATTGGTCTTTATGTATTCCTTGCATAGGGTGACAAAGCAATAGTGATTTACAAGACAAGAACTATGCCCAAATATTAAACTTTTAAGTTGCATCATGCTTGGGACGTCCTTAAGGATTGTCCAAGGTGGGGAACCGATGCAGACCAACAATGGGAAAAATTATTTGCTAGTGAAGCCTCAAGCATTAATGTTGACAATCAAGGTGACAATTTGGTGACCCCATCTTCTATTTCAAGGCCCCTGTAAAGAGATAAGCAAAAAAAAGCAAAGAGAAAAGGAAGGATGCAAGATCTAATTGGTACAAGATTCGGTGACCCCGTCTTCTTCTAATTAATTAATGACTACATTATTTATGTGGCATGTAATTTAGGACACTTTCCAAATACTTGGATTCGTTTCCTTATTGTTTTGGTTTTGCTTAGTTGAAGTTTTGAGTTTCTTTTCAATTGGTACATTTTTAAATTTTAGGCCCTTTTCTTACTTCAATAATTTCATGAAGCTCATGGGGCATCTTATTGGTATTATTGTACCAATTATTAACTTTTGTTGGATGTCAATTTATATAAGCAACAGCTATTAAAAAAGAAATGTAACAGTTATTAGCACCCAAAATAAAAGAAACAGACTATAGAAGGGTGATCGACATTTTTTTGGAGTGTCGTTAGCAGCTTTGAAAGGAAAAGACTAAAGTTTGGCTTGTAATATAAGTCTAGTATTTTTATTAGCAAGTTCATTTTGTTGACATCTACCGGTTGTTGATATAAAAGGGATCGCGTGGCCTCATGACATTCTAATGTAACTTTGTTTTCTAGGCTAAGGAAACAAAAAATCAGTTTTGACTTTAGCTTCGACTTTCAATTTTTGCCATTTAAAAACTAAAATTGACCACTTATATAGGTTTTTTTTTTTTTACAAGTGTCTTAACAAAATCGACCCTATATTGTTTTCGTTTTGAGCCGCCATTTTCTCTCTCGTCTCTCCGATCACCACTTTCTTATTTATGTTCTTCCACTCTTTTATCTTTTAGTTATTTCCTCTATTTTCCCCAAGCTAAAGAAAATCAATTGACCGAGCCAAAATGGAACCAAACTAGTTATATTATCTGATTATGTTCTTTCGGTTTAGGATGTAACTAGGCTTGACAAAGACATGTACACCCCTGTTCTTTCAATTTGTACTTTTATAATTAAAAATCGTTAACCTCAATGATACGATATGAATTTTATATTATCTGAATATGCTACAACTATGGGGGTGAAATGATAACGTAGACGTGAGAATGAAATTTGAAATAAAATGAAGATGCAGATCATTGAATACAAAATGGTTGAAACATTGTGAAAATGAAACCCTTATCATTTCACCCCCATAGTTGTAGCATATTCGGAAACTTGAAAAAGAACCAAACAGAATGCGACACTTCAAAGCTTTCAAAGTTCAATTTGGAGAGAAAACACCAGAAATAGAATACAATTGGTTTGAATAAAAAAGACAATAATTGAGATTAATTAATTAATTAATTAATATCAACCCAAAAAAATCGAAAAACACACATTTTTTTTCCGAACAAACGATATTAGCTACATTAAAGGGGTGGGGAGTTGACTAAACCTCACAATGGACTAGTAATAATATGATTCAAATTCGTTCTTGGTGAGAATATAACCTAAAACTTATCAGTTATAAGTGAGAAAAATACCACTAAATCGTGTTCGTAAATGGCAAAACACACACTATTTTATTTGTCTACTTGTACACATGCCATTACGTGAAAAATGAAGCTGACCCCCACCCCAACCGTCCCCTTTATTGGCTTGCTTCAAGCCGTCAAGCCACGCTCGCTCTCTCCCACCCCTCGCCCCCCATATAGTATCTCTCCTAAAAATCTTGCTGGAAGTTGGTACTCTGTGTCAAGGAAAAAGCCCGTATTCTCTTTTTCCACTCTCTCTTTCTTTCTCAAGAATTGTCTCTCTGCTTTTTCTCTCTCTAAACTCACACACTCACACTTAACTTGATGGGAATGAAAGCAAAGGCCCACCACCACCATTACAATGCTAATGGTGGTGGTGGTGGAGGCAACGGTAGTGAGAGCAGCAGCAGCACCTCACCTAGCCCACCTCCGTCGCCGCGCCGTCACTCTATAGTCCCTCACTGCCGCCGGAAGCTCCGGACAAAACCCATCTCCATCGTCTCCAGTTTTCTTCTCCTCCGCCGATTCCTCCGCTTACTGGTGGTTCTTCCCCTGCTATACGTCTCTGGCCTGCTCATGTGTGTGGGCCCGTTCTCTGGTCTAGTGGGTCATACCCCTCTTCCGGGTGCCGTTTACCGAAGTCACGAGATGTTTCAGCTGCTCTGGCCTCACATTCAGGCCGATAATTCGACTCCGATTGAGGTTCGGACTCTTGGGGTTTTCTCTTTTTTTATTATTCTCTGTTTGGTTTCCGGGAAAATGCAGGAAAATGGTTCTTCTCCTTCAGCTTTGCCGAGCGAGAAAAGTATGAAAAGAAAACGAAATACAAGTTTTGGACTTGAGATTTTCACTTCGGAGCTAAAAGACAGAAACTTTACAGAAATAAGACTGTTGTGTTGCAGTTTAAACCTTTGATTTCAATTTTTTCCCATGTCCTTTCAGATCAAGTAAACAGTAGAGTAGTTGCTCAATTTTGCCTTTTTTCTCTTTTCTTTCCCAGTTTTTGTTTAAAGAACATGTTGTCCAGCGGCTCATTAGAGTCTCGATTAAGTACAGTTCATGGTTTCTGAACGTGGATGTTAAATTTCATGAATCTTTGTTTTGTAAACCCGGGATTGTTCAGTTGGATTGAACTTTGATGTGAATTATGAAAATCAAAATTAGTGTGGAATTTCCTGCGATTAACCTAGACGATGTGTTGTTTGTGGATGTAGTTGTCCACTGTCTGGAGATTCAGAAGGAAGTTGAAAGAGCAGAAGCCTTGCCCACCTTCAGCTTCTGGACTACAATTAGGTATGTGATAGCACAATCTTGTCTTGGATGGCTGCTGCATTTTTGACAAATTGGTAAATTTACTCGTCGAAAATTGAACGTTTGATAGTTTTGGAATCAAAGATCATGAGTCATTTATCTGATAGTATTTTTCTCGGCACATTTTCTAATAGTCTCCGTTGAATTCCAGATTCCCCAGGCGTTACTGGTTACTTAATTGTGGAGGTTAATGGTGGCCTTAACCAACAACGCTCTGCGGTATGTTAATCCTTTATTATTTGTAGGATGCTTCCTGTTATTCTTATTTTACTCAATTTCAGCAGCTATACATATCTCCTTCTGAGCGCATACAGTTTGTTTGTGTTATTAAATCATGTTTTTTGTTTCACAGATTTGCAATGCTGTGGCCCTTGCTGGTCTTTTGAATGCAGTTCTGGTTATTCCTCGCTTTGAATTCCATAACGTTTGGAGGGATACGAGGTAAAATAACTATTATTGAAGTCCAGACCCTCAAAAACTTAAATCATATGCGTGTATATCCATGTCTAACCAACTTCAACGCGTTTGGAACTTAAAATTAGGTTGTCAGGTTCATGTAATGTCTTGCTCTAAATGACCAATAACATGTATCAAAAAGCCTGCTAGATGTTTACCTTGAGAGGAAAACTCAGTTTATAGAAAGCATTATGAGAATGCCGTCCTTATAATCTTTCTTTTAATGATTTTTCGAGATACTCTCATTGTGTTTTCAATTGAAATAAAAAGCAGTATCTTTTGTTTGACAGCACTTTTACTGATATATACGATGAAGATCATTTCATAGCCACCCTTGAAGGCCATGTTAAAGTGGTTAAAGAACTACCGGAGATGCTGATGGATAAATATGATCACAACATCTCTAACATACCAACCCTTCGTGTCCAAGCTTGGGCTCCTGTCCGTTATTACACAGGAGAAGTTTATCCTGTTCTGCAGAAGCAGGGGTAGGAGCTAAACCCTTTATTTTTTTCTGTTCCATATCAAACAGGCCCTAAACCCTTCAAACCTCTAGGTTGTTTTTTCTTACTTGTATTGTTTATGCAGGGTTATCCGCATAGCTCCATTTGCTAATAGATTAGCAATGAATGTCCCACCTCCTATTCAGCATTTGAGATGCCTCACTAATTATGAAGCATTGAAATTCTCTTCTCCCATATCAAATTTGGCAAATAAATTAGTCGAACGAATGACTGAAATGAGTTCAAGGACCGGTGGAAAGTACATTGCAGTCCACCTCCGTTTTGAGGAGGTAATTAAGCTTGTTTTGATAAACTGTTAAAAGTTTTTGTCTATCTTATGCGTAATGGTCATGAAACTAATCATGTTATCAACTGTTTTTCATCTTGCAGGACATGGTGGCATTCTCATGCTGTTTGTATGATGGAGGAGAGGCTGAAAATGTTGCAATGAATTCAATTCGACAAAAAGGATGGGGAGATAAGTTCAAGAGAAAAGACCGCGTAACGCTACCTGGTCTCAACAGGATTGATGGAAAATGCCCACTTACCCCCTTGGAGGTACTGTACTCAATTCCGCATTTATCTTCTAATTGCTCATAGCTGCCCACCATGGAGAAATAATCCTTTTCTTTCTTGTCAGTGTAGGTTGGAATGATGCTACGGGGTATGGGATTTGATAACAGCACTTCAATTTATTTAGCCTCTGGGAAAATCTACTGGGCGGAGAAACATTTAGCCCCTCTGCTCAAGTTGTTCCCCTATCTGCATACCAAGGAGTCTCTTGCAACTCCAGATGAGCTTGCTCCTTTTGAGGTGTCTAAATAGTTTTCATGCAATGTCCACCCACAAAATTATTTTGATACTAGTGAAACACGTTACCTTGAAATCTACCGCTCTAAAATTTTATTTACTTTTGCTAGGGTTATTCTTCAAGATTGGCAGCTTTGGATTATACAGTATGCTTGTTTAGTGAGTTTTTTGTAACAACACAAGGTGGGAACTTCCCACATTTTCTAATGGGTCATCGGAGATTCCTCTATGGTGGGCATGCGAAGACAATTATACCTGATAAGCGCAAGCTTGTTGTTCTACTGCAGAACATGAGTATCAGGTATCTGTTGGTTTAGTTTTTGTAATATAAAACAGTTTCTGCTTGCAATAACCGGATTTGAAGATTTCAATTTTATAAACGCTGACATTAGGCTTACGTGAAAACTATTGGTTTTGCAGTTGGAAAGATTTCAAACTTGAGATGGAAGCAATGCTCACAGAAAGTGACCGCAAGGGAAAGATAATACCGAGAGTGAAAAAATTCACCCGAAAATCTTCTGTATACACGTACCCTTTGCCAGAGTGTAGTTGTCTCCAAAAGCACAACAACACTCAGATTGTACCATCTACACATTCTTGATTCTTTGTGACAAAGCTATGAGAAATGGAAAAACAAACCTCATGCTTCAAAAGCATCTTCCATGAGTGCCATCATCAGTCATAAGCTTACATTGGGGGCTCTAGCTCTTCCCTTCTGTGGACTTTGAAGAAAGGCTCATTGCTCTGAAGCCTGTTGGGAAAATGTAGATAGTATTTGCAGCAGCAGGTTTTCCAATTTTGATTTCCTCATCCCATGTGATTCATTCTTCCCTTTTCGTATGGAGGTGTTGGATCTCATAGCTGGACAGAGCTGAAGCGCAAGCCATCTCCGGCAATGTTGGGGCATTGCTCAACATTTGTCGCACATAGATTGATATAAAGCATATAAGTTTTCAGGTGGATATCTAGCATATAAGGAACCTAGGGATTGACAGTTTGTTTTGCAGTTTGATTGTTTCTTGTTGTCAAAGGCATTTCTGAGTACATAATGCTAATACTTTGTACTTGCAAGTTTTTGGCCATCGTTATGTATCGTTGTTACAATTTTGATATAGCAAAATTCAGGGCCTGCATTGTTTCCGGGAGGTCGATATGTGAAAAAACTTGAGCTCTGTTTGGATGCAAGAATTTGAAAGAAAGAACTTGAATTCGACAGCATGGCTAGTAGAATCCATTGGATTAACTGCTTCTTTAAAAAGCACTTTTGGAACGGTGATATGGTACATATGCAATGAATTTGGAATCACTTTATGAAACGAAGCATTTGAACTCCAATTGTTATCTTTTATTAAACAAATTTTGACGAACAAGTAATTTTTTGCCTTGTAATGTTATCTAAATCCCTAAATTTGAAACTCCATGCAAATGGGTGTGATGTGTAGCATTTGAGATAACTTGTTTTTAATGGGGCGTCGTCGTGTTTTGTGAAGCTAATTTTGTTGCTGATACTCTTGACAATTTTGTTTGAACACTCTCTTCCGATCATGTTTGGATCAATGTAGTTCCTAATTGTAGAAAAAATGTCATTCACTTGGATACTGTTTATACTGGATATTTTGGAGACTTTTCTTTTTATTAAATTTTATGCTTTAAAAAAAAAGTTGCCACCCCTTAATTATGTGTATATATACATAAAAGGGTGACATAAACACACAACTTCAATTAATGGTATACATGATTAAAAATAGTGAGAAAAATTATACTTTGTTGTAGGCATAATTTACTGAACAATTATAGAGGTCATATAGAGAGAGAGGGTGCGGCATAGAGATAAGAAGGAGAGATGTGTAAGTTATTCCACCTCATTGTGCCTTTATTTATAGTAGTAGGGAAGGTTAATTCCTTACCCTTTAGGATTACAACATTTAATAGGTAATCTACTCCTAATAAGAATATGAGAGATATTCCAAGATGTACTATGATTTACACAATCACATTCTTAATCTAATAGGACTGCAACACAAGATAAATTTTATTTGGTAACAAAAGAATAAATAAATAGAGTAAATACTAACATAATTGCGTTAGAATATTTTGAAAATAAACCACACATCCCTTAACTATTTTTCTATGTTAAAAAACTTACCATAGTGAGATGATTAGGTTAATTAATAACTAGGTTTCATTTGTCATTTTGAACAAACGATATTATTTATATTAAGAAGAAAAAAAATACACTAATAGTATCCATATGTATAAAATCACGAAATGCAATTATATGTAAATTAACGTTGAACAATAGAGGAATTTGGGTTGAAAAAATAACGCTCCACATGCGCCAATGTAAAAAGACAATTTTGGGAATTCAACCACACCCCTAGGGTTCTGAATTCTGATGCTCGCTGCCTCTTTGCCGACGTCGCCATCCTTAATCGTTGAGCAGAAATAAAAATATAAAATTAAAAAAAAATCTATATATCCTCCGTCCCGTCTTTTCGTGCATTCATAAGGACACAGTCAAGAGGTGTAAGGGCCATGTGTTGTTATTATTTATTTATTTATTTTCCAGGCAACGAGAACCACGTTACTATTGACAAAATTGGAAAAGAATTATGAGAATCATCGTACATTATACGGTTAGTTTTCTTTAAGTACTATTTATATTTAATTTTAAATTTTGAAATGATTTCTAACTACACGATATACGATGAACAATCACGATTACAAAATTCTTAAAATCCTCATAAAAAGAATCCGACGAAGATAAAAAAAACAAAAAAAAAAATCTGAGGGGGATCATTTTCCAAAATTGGCCCCAACAATAAGTCTTGGTATATATCTTCCGCCCCGTCTTTTCATGCGACTATTTTTCTGGTAATATTGTAAGGGATCAGTCAGGAGGTGCAAGGACCATGTGTTGTTATTATTATTAATTTTTTTTTCCTTCTAGAAACCAGAACCACGTTACTAATTTAGGGATTGACAAAATTGGAAAACGTTGCATAATATTGTGAAGTAGTTAGTACAACAAATCACATGCACGGATAGCAAGTGACCATTAGGAATTAGCAAGTAACTTGCTAACCTTGGGAAATGGCTTGCACCGACCTCTGTATAAAAGAACGATCCGGTTATAACCTTCAATATATTTCTTAATATTTCCTTCAATATTTCCTTC
>JAOTRO020000005.1:9377994-9392803 GCA_028566515.2 Pyracantha coccinea | reverse complement strand
AAATTAGTGGCTTTCATTCTTTGAAAAAAAAAACACTTGAATGCTTTTTGTTCACAAATGAAAATATGGGTCAACGCCAAATCGGTGGCTTTCACTCCAAATTAGGAGATTCATGTTCGCTAAATAAGATCACAACTTTAAAAAATAGAATATAAAAAGACCTAAAAATTTCACAAGCTTAAAAATCAACAAGTAACACCATCACACAATGAACACACGGTTGATCATAGGGCCGATTTCTAGCGCTAATAAATCACACAATGTGACCAAAAGAGAGTGAAATACTTATGTCAATTTTCCCGACCTTTCAAAAAAAAAAAAAAGTAACAACGTCTCCGATCTTAAAGAGAACGTTTGAACTTTTCAAAACACAACCTAAAATTGCAAAGTTTTGGAGCACTATTTTGCAATTTCTGCAAAATAGGTCACGAGCCTCTCTGTGCAAATTTATGGATTTTAATAGCAAACATGCTCTGTGTTACTCTGTGGTTCAATCAGTTCAGTTTGGCTCCTTTCTCTTCTTATAATTAAGCCGCTTTTTGCATCTTTTTCCTCCTTCTTTGACTTAAAATGTGGGTTCATATTGTTGTTTTCTAATGCACTACGTGCCTCAGCACTAGGCGATCGCAAACAAAGCAACAAATAGACAGATTGACACACTGAGAAATGTAAGACCATGTCGGTCAATAAGGCGAGATTTTGAGCGTAACAGTCGCACCGTCAAGTCGTATTATATATTCACATGTTATAAGAACAAGTCTACTAGGTGGTGAAAAGTAAGAGCAAAGGCAACAATAATGCCCTCCAGCCCTAAAATCATCTCCACCAGTCCAACAAAGCAAGGGTAAGTGGTGGACCAACCAATGCCTGCCCAAAAGTTCGTGCATCTTCGGTCTGGCCTTGTGCCAGCGGCAGACTGATGTCAGCCACGATTTATTTATTTATTTTTTTTCTTCTGTCAGACGCATGTAACATCCGCACGAAGGAGAGTGGTGCCGGTAATGTTGATATATTAGATGAACGTACTGCCACAACGGTGTCCCAATTGTAGGAAAGTTCTTTTTATAGTGTAACACAAGTGAATTTGTAAAAGTCATTTTGTCAAAGAGTGAAACAAAAAGCGTAATAGTATCAACCCAAAAAAGAAAGAAACAAGAGGGAGAAGAATTGGGTAGGGTTTAATGTTAAAAGTTAAAACACACCTGTAAATGACAACAAAAAATAATTAGCATGTATAATACATATTAGAAATTAAATAATTATAAAAATAAGCAAAAAACCATCAATTTCTTGCTTTTATGTTTTTTTTTTCCAATTTCCCACACTCATTCTCTGTCTTTTTGTTTCGCTTCACTCCCAACCAGTACATCTCCTCGCTGGCCATCTCCAATCTCAAGCAGCTTATCTCGTACATTTCTTCCCCATTAGATTTTCTTCTATATTTTCGGGATTTTAATCTCCAAATTAATGGCGCCGTAGCTTATCTTCCACAGCCATTAATCCCAAATTTTCCTCTCAAGAAACAATATGCACTGATTACCCGGGAATCGGTTCCCTTCCTTCTTCTCTCCGATCCCCGAATCGGATTCTGCAGCCGTGAAACCACAGCTGAATCTTTCTCTGTGTTTTTCCGTCGGATTTGGTCAAAATGCAGGCGTTTTCAGAACCCCATTAAAGCTCTGATTCTTTCGCCACCTAATTGTGTATCGGGGTTGTTGGGAAGCCATTTACTGCTGTGATCTTTTTTGGCGAGAGAATTCAATGGCGAGATTCTTGAAGAGCGTCGGGTTCTCACGTGCCTTCTGGTTGCGAATTCTTGTGAGGGATTTGTATTTCCTCGTGGGTTTTTGAGATGCATGCTCTTTTCACACTCAGCTGTCGAGAAACCCAGAAAGCTCCGCCGCAAACCGACACAAATACGTCAAGATTTAGGGCTTTGCGCTGAAACCCAGAAAAGCTCCGCCGCAAAGATCAGGTATTTAGCTGCCCCTGTTAAAATCTCCACCTGGGTTCTTGATCTTTGTACTGAATCTACTGTTTTCTTTCTCCATTTATTGGTCTGAATTATGATAGTGTGATAATCTCACTGCTCAAATTTGACCGTCTGAAGAAGAAAGAGGGGAGAGATTCTCGGGTCGCTTTCAATTTCGATTTATTTCGTTCGTATTAAATGGGTTTATTGCGAAGAATTGGGGTTTTAATTTCTTCGAGCTGAAAAGATTCGAAAGCCAAGCCCTTTGAGTCTCTGAGAGATCTTCTTTTACAAGGATTCCAAAGGGAAAAGCAAAATCTGAAGAATTGCAACGGTTGAAACCCTCAAAGTCGCTTTATAAAAACACTCTCTCTTCTCTGAGCCTGACAAATCATTCTTTCCTTTATCATGTATCCGGTGTTTCTATTAGTTGGAGATATAATGGATTTACAAGTCGAAAACCAGTGGTTTTGAAGATTGAATTTGCAGAATTTTTTGCACATTTTCAGTTATCATTCTTTGGATCCGAAGTGTTATAAACAGGAAGTCTTCTGGGTGAATATTGTCATCCGGGCATTGGGTTTCTACCAAATTGGATTTGAGTGGCATTGTGCTGATTTTTGAAGTTTCGACGCATCGATGGGGCTTCTTTTCCGAAGTCTCGCGATGCTGTTTTTTGTGATATGTTTCTCCCGGCTGCCTGATGTGTCTGCACAATCCTCAAGAGGCTCAGCACGCGGTCTTGATGCGTTTCTGCAAGATTATGCCTACAGGGCTTTTGTTCATCCCAAGACTGGTGTTATATTTGATGGTAGTGTTCCCTCAAATTTGACTGGAATTCAGATCGCAGCAATGAGGCTCAGGAGTGGTAGCTTGTACAGAAAAGGTTTTGACATGTACAAAGAGTTTGAGATCCCCGAGGGTGTCACTGAGAGTCCGTATGTGGAGAGGCTTGTTTTGGTGTACCAAAACTTGGGCAATTGGTCAATGGTGTATTACCCGTTACCTGGTTACTCTTACTTGGCTCCAGTACTCGGTCTTCTTGCTTATGATGCTGGCAACCTATCAGCGAAAAATCTGCCCGAATTGGATATCAGGGCATCTGGTGATCCCATAACGATCGAATTCCAGAATGTGAAACCGGCCCCTGCAGGGACAATGGCAAAGTGTGTTTCGTTTGATTTGGACGGTTCAGTCAATTTCAGCAATGTGGAATCAGGCAATATATGCTCAACGGTCCAACAGGGGCACTTCTCTATAGCGGTCGAGTCCACTGCTCCATCTCCAGCACCAGTCTCTCCAAGTCCTACCCCTGCTGGTGAAAGTCCAAATGTGACCCCAATGCCTAGTGGTAACCGAAAGAAGAAGAGTAATACGAAAGTGTGGATAATTGTTGGGTCTGTGGTGGGTGGATTGGCATTGTTGGCATTGTTGTCGTTCTTAGTACTATGGGCGAAAAAGTACAGGGAAAGGAAAAATTTACAACGGATGGAGAAGGCAGCAGATGTAGGAGAAGCCTTGCAAATGACCTCAGTCGGAGATGCAAAGGCACCTGCAGCAACATTCACGCGAACACAACCAACCATCGAGACTGAATACGTTCCTTGATTCCTGCCACCATTTTGTACAAGCTTCCAGTTCTTTCCGACCACCATTCAACATTCAAAGCTCAATTCGTGCATTCACAAATTCGTCCAGTCACACCTTTTTATGGTGGCGCCTCCATCCACGCTCTACGCTTTGCTCTTCTTTGGTAGATTCTTTGTGTCACTGTGGGTAATCCAGGATTTTTTTTTGTGTAAATCTGTTGTCACTCACTGATAGTTTACTACGATTCATTGTTGGTGTGAAACTGTGAAATTTGGCCGAAAAGTGATTCCTATATGTCATGAATTTAGTTGTTTCATTGAGAAGAAATCATAAGTTTCATTTGCACATCCCCTTGTTTTCTCTACTGTCTCATCTTTCTAGCATTCCTTCTTTCTAACATGTTGGCAATTTGTAAGAACTTGATTCTGTCTTGCAAGTTTTGGGTAACTAGTTTATGAGCTGTGTGAATTGGGATTTGACTTGGAGCAAAAGTTAAACGAGCTTTTCTGATATCTGAACAAATTCTTTCGGATGATGCTTCCACTTTGCAGGCAATTAGGGATTTGATATGGATGTAATATTTTAACCACTAGATGTGACGGGTTCAGCAATCCCCTCCGATAGTACGTCTTACCTACACCGTCGGCACACCACGTTGCATATCAAATGGATAACGTCATATTATGTGTTTCTGCGCTTTAAAATGACATTGCATTATCGATTTGGGATGTCGGTAAATTGCAATCAATCGTTTTCTGCTCCTTTTTACTGTGAGATTATAACTTTTGATTATCCTATGAGATTGCAGATGGCTGAGGAATCCTTGCTTTATTTTCTGCCATGACTAATGACCAAACGCGCCGTCCAATACTTTTGTAGTTTTGTCATTTTCTTTGTTCAGAGTGCTGTCAGCTCTCGCTTTGTCTTTGCTCTCCTCCACCTGCCATTTTTTTCAATAAACATAAAAATAAAAGACTATTATATTTATTTATTTATTTATTTATTTTCCCAGAGAAATATTAAATAATGTAGTATACAGTTTACTTTATTTTTTTATATGAATTTCAGGTCCAAAGTTTTATGTATCAATTGGAATTATTCTTTGGCTCCTCTTTTTGTTTTAAATGCTGGTTTTAATAAAAATAAAATAACAATTAACAAAAGTTTTACTAAATAAAAGTTTCAAAAAACAATAAATAATAAGAGAGCAATAAACAAAGAATAATGGCACCCAACACCAACAGCTCAAGTTGCAAGAGTGGGTGTCAAGGAATCAAGCTCCAAACTCCAAAACAAGTAGCACCAATCCTTTCCTTCCACCTCCTCATTTCATAATTCAGATACTATGATGGATGATTTTTTTTTTTTTCCAACCAGAAACTTTTATTAATTAAAAAAACGATTACATGAAATATAAAGTTCAAACGCAGTCCAAATACAAGGATAGCTCATAAGAAAATACAACAAAAAAGGTCATAAAGAAAGAGCCCACAACAACAAAAATTCTAAATCTGAAAGACTGCTGCCTCCACCACAACTCCTTTAAATAATAGGAGCAATAAAAATAAAATAACAATCGAAAAAAGTTGAAAAGAAATAAATAAATAATAAGAGAGGAAAAAACAAAAAATAATGGCACCCAACACCTACACCGACACCTCAAATGCAAGAGTGAGTGACAAGGAATCAAGCTCCAAACACCAGGACTTGGTAGCACCAATCATTTTCTTCCACCACGTTTCATATCACGTAAGGGATGACTATATAATAGTTGCTCACTCGTTGATGGTAATATTTTCGCTCGCCACCATATTTATTATAGTTAGATGCATTTAAATATTATAATCTGTATAATTTAAATTAATTCAACAATAATAAGTAGAATAGTGAAAAAAATGCACCCTCGTTAATGGCCATACTTCTATTTGACATTATTTTAAAAAAGTACTAAACGCTTTCTGACAAATTTTAATTGCGTCTGGCATAAAAAAGTTACAAGTACTTATAAATTATAGAAGAGCTTTTTGACATGCTTCAAGTGAAAGCACTTCTGATAAAAGTGATCATGCGCAGAAATGCTTCTTACGGAAGCAAATCCCCAAACAAACACTAAGGGCGTGTTTACCTGTCAGGGTAGGAATGTGGAGAAACGGAATTGCACTCCTTGCAAAGTATTCTGGCGTTTACCAGCAAGTAGGGAATCAGAAATTATGTAGGGCCCACCCAATATCAGGAGTTCAATTCCTTAATATCCCGGAATTGGATTACCTCTATAGGGGTAGTAATTGGACTCCGGGTAGAAGGTTACATCAGGAATCAAAATTTTCTACCCAAAATACCCATTTGCACTCCCTCCCCTCCGTGTGTGTTTCTCTCACAGCAAATACACCTCACCGTCGCGATCTGGAACGATGCCTCAACGACGACCGTGATTTGGACCAACGAACGCCTAGATCGTCATTTCACAAATTCAATTGAGAGGAAAATTGTGATTTGCAGCGGGCCAAAACTTCTAATATTCTACCGAAACCGATTGGAAGGAACGATCTCCTTATCACTTTTGCTTTGTGAAAACTGGTTTCTTGGTTTTTTTATTTTTATTTTTATTTTTTCTGTTGATGTGATGGGTTGTGGCGTCCTCCTGAGATTGGATGGGGGTTCTGGATAAATACCCTAGCTGCAGAGTGGGGGTTCTAAATACTGTGGACTGAGGGTTAGAGACAGAAAATGGAGGAAGAGGAGGAGAAAGAAGAAAGAGAAAATTCAGGCATGAAGATGTGGGGAAGATGATGATGGGTTTAATGATTTTATTTCCTCTCTTATTTATTTTTTATGTTTTTGTTATTTATCCTATTATATAAATTTAATTAAGAATTTAATTTAATTATTTAGTATGAAAATAATTTATTTATGTAAGGACAATATAGTAATCAATTTAGTTTTCATTCAAGTGAATTAGTAAACAACTTATATGGACTCAACATCATTTGTACTTCGATTACAAATAGTTTTAGTAAACAACTTCAACAGGAATCTGATTCTGATTCCACCTCATTTTAATTCATACTCAATCTAATTTCTCCTCAATTCAATTTCTTTTAATTTGATTACGGATTAGTAAACGCACCCTAAAAGAAATAAAACAGACAAGTTATGACGGAATTCCGTGCAACCCTCTCAAGCCCGTCGGCGGAGGTCGGTACGTAAACACGAGCACGTGTTAGAAGCCCACGTAATAACAATAACAAACAAGTGGGGCCCAGTTTCACGGTGGGTCTTACGTGTGTTTTTATTAGCGCGGCAAAACCCACGAGCTCGCATTCAATTCACCCATGGAACGCGCGTATTTGAACCGTATAGCCACCGCTTTCCGCCACTGTGGCGGCCGAGCTCAGACCAATCACGGCTGAGCATTTCACTCCCAATTGATCAAGCTCGGCGTTTCGAATGACGTTTATCTCGCTAACAACCTGATCTCTATCCATGTAGCATTTCCTTATTTGGAAGACGCACGGGAAGTTGTTTGATGAAATGCCTGAGAGGGACGTTGTGACATGGGCCACGATGGTTTCTGGGTATACTAATTGCGGAAAACCTGATAAGGCTGTGGGATTGTACAACCGGATGTTGGAGTCTGAATCGGGGATGCCGAACGGGTTCATGTACTCTGCGGTGCTCAAACCTTGTGGCTTGTTGGGCGACCTGAGAACGGGTAAATTGATCCATGAGAGGATATGTGGCGAGAGATTGGAGTCTGACACTGTTTTGATGAATACCCTTTTGGATATGTACTTCAAATGTGGGAGTTTGATTGATGCTAGGAGAGTTTTCGATGACATATCGGGTAAAAACACGACTACGTGGCACACTTTGGTTTCGGGTTTTACTGAGGCTGGTTTGATGGAAGAGGCAGTGAGTTTGTTTCATCAAATGAAAGAGCCGAGTGTTGTATCTTGGAACAGCGTTATTGCTGGTTTTGCGGATAATGGAAGTTCGCGCGCATTTGAATTCGTTTGTATAATGAACCGAGAAGGCCTCCAGTTAGATGGATTTACTTTCCCGTGTGCACGTGGTTGATATGTATTCAAATTGCAATGAATTGACTGATGCTGTAAAACTGTTTTATCAGCATTCAAGATGCTATGCTTCCTGTTTGCCCCTAAATTTGCCATGGCCTCGTGGGCATGCCGGGAATTTGCTCGAACAAGAAACTGGTGGGTGCGAGCGTGTCACTACTAGCTGCTGCTAGTAGTTAGGATTTGAATGATTGAGATTGCGCCTGAGTTCAACTTTTAACCAAGAGCTTGTGCCAGGAGTGGCTCAAATCAAGATTCTTTCTTTGCCTTAAAGATAAGGACTTTACTTATATGGAGAAATGTAACATGTAAACGGCAAGTTTGCTGGAAAGGTATATGATAGAGGAAGTAAATGAAGGTAAAGGCATTGTAGATTAATATAAATTGCTTGGAAATGTTAATGAATTGAAGTGCAGTGCAACTAAGTAATGATTATTGAAAAGCAAGTTGATTCGTACAACAGAAATGTAAATAAGAATACAAGGAAATCGATACTACTTGGAAGAATAGCAGAGCTTTAAAAGGAAATACAAGGCTTTTGTAGAAATGAAGTATTAAAAAGGGTGTATAGATTGCATTGGGTTGAATTGTTTGATTGATTGGTTGAGTGTTCATAGTCCCTTTGCATCTGCTTCTTTATATAGAGAACTAAGAGAGCCTATTTGCTGAGGACATTGAACTGTGCAGAGAAGCTTCACTACCAACTTGCATATGAAATAATATTAAAAGAAGCAAGTTGACTATCCACCACATGTCTATTAATCCCACTTGCAATAAATTAATATTTAAAATAAGCAAGTTGGCTTCTTTCACCACATGTTCATTTCCCAAGTCTGCCAACATACTTACTCGCAATAAAGCCACTGCTTCAAACCATGTGGAGAAACATTCCCACATGCAATTTTTAGTATATTTGCACACTAATCCCCCAAAATGTCATATTTTGACTTTAAACCCAAATAAGTAAAATTGTGCATATTTTAGGTGCAAACACTTCCATTTCTGATAGTTTGGCACTTTGGAATTCTATCTTTCAGGATACGTCACTAACGAACGCAATAGCGCAGCTTTGGATTTAGTTTTGAAAATACATTGCTCAGGTACTTGCATGAATTCCTACACTTTTAGTGGTGCTTTAAAGGCTTGTGTCAACTTACTCCACTTGAGACTTGGGCGTCAAAGTGCACGGCTTGGTTGTACCCACAGGGTATGAGTGGAAGCATTCTTATAAACGTGTATCCAAGACTGGGCAACGATAATAATGCGTTGGGATTGTTTCAAAGGCTTCCAAAGAAAGACGCCTTAGCTTGGTCTGGTTTGATCATAGAGTGTGCAACAACGGGACAAAGCTGGCTTGCCTTTTCGCTGTTTCAGGATATGGTGTATTTGGGTCTCAAAGAAGATCAATTTGTCATTTCGTTTATTCTGAAAGTTTGCGCCAGTTTAACTTCTCTTGGAAGAGGAAAACAGGTTCATGCTTTCTGTGTTAAGAGTGGATATGATCCTGAGGAACTTGTAGTGACATCCCTGCTTGATATGTACTCAAAATGTGGTGAAATTGAGGATGCGTTAGCTCTATTCAATTCTGTGGAAGAAAGAGACACTCTGTTGACTGGGTTAATTGTGGGGTGTGGACAAAACGGAAGAGCAGACGAAGCAATTAGATATTTCAAGCAGATGACAGGATCAGTATTGAAGCCAGACGAAATTACGTATCTTGGTGTTCTTTCAGCCTTCAGACACACACGTTGGACTTGTTGAAGAGGCGCTGGCCATATTTGGTTCAATGAAAATTGAACATGGACTCTGAACCTCTTTTAGAGCATTATTATTGCATGGTTGACATTCTTGGTTAAGCTCGATGCTTTAAGGAGGCGGAGCAGTTGATTGCCGAGATGCCATTCGAGCCTGACCATCATATGGAGATCATTGCTTGGGGCCTGTGGAACTCATAAAAACCCTGGACTTGTTAATACTACTGCAGAAAACATTCTCGCTACTTTACCAGAAGACCCTTCCACGTATGTGACACTTTCAAATGTATATGCAGAGTTGGGAGTGGGTGCTAAAAATGAAGGAAAGAGTTGGATTGACATTTCAAGTTAAGAAACACTGCATTAGAGATTGCATTGTTCAGAAATCAAGTCCATCCGCATCAATACTTCCGGTAAACTATAAAGCAGATAACTATGCTTTGCATTTTGTACTTTTTCTGTCGCTGTCTATTATATTTGTGATCCCTATTCATTGTAGTTTTCTTCAACACGTGCAGATTTTGGTAGAGCAAACTGTATTACCCAAATCATAGTTGCTCAAAAAGGTCTGGGTATGTAACCCGTATCTCTGGACTATGTGTAAGCTAATTTCTATTCATAAAGCATCCTGTATCTTCAACCAAATAAAAGATTCTCCCATAAATCTCCCGTGTCAAATGTATTTTTCTGCTTTCTGATATATTAGTAGCATCTTCAATGCAAACAAAGCTGGCATCTTCTTTATGGCACTATAAAAATGCTGGATTGTCACTTCTCTCACAGTTTATTAACGTAGAAATTATCTGAACAGGTGTCTGCAATGAATGCATGAATCAGCTGTCTGGCACAAACTTGATGTGCCTCCACCATCGAATCTGACTCTTTGAAGGTTATCCGTGTTCCCTGAAGTTATGCGTATCACTTGTAATACAAATGCTATCTTGCTTTAGTTATCCTGGATGTATGATGTTACCTTCATTTCTGTATTACTCATAATCAGTTCCCCATCTTGTTCGCATGTTTCGTTTCATCTGCGTAATACAATTTTCAGTAACACAGCGAGGTGCATGTTGTATTGTTGAAAATGCATTTATCTAAACTGGACTATGTGTTGACACGTAGTTAAGGGAAAGAATTCAAAGCTAAAGGATCCATGCCCATCGAGGTTGGTGTTCACCTAACGAGAAGTGAATTATCTCTTATGTACCATTCCACTGAAGTTTGAATCCTCGTCCCCGTAGATCAGAGTAGTTTAAAATATAAATCGTTTGCAAGTAAATAGATATGAATATATATGTAATGCCCGAATGATGTTTTTGATTTGTGACAGAAGGGGAAAGAAGGGAATCCAGTTGAGGCGATCAGTTGTCAATTCTGCATTTGCTGTTGCATGTGATGTGAGCCAATTGTTTCCATCTTTCAGTCAAACAGCAAAGGAAGATTTGCAGCATTGAAGGGAAAGGTGGCCTCATCGTGAGTCATCGGAGGGTTTTAACTACAAGTTATTGCTCTCAACCAAATACAGGAAGCTGCATCTCTCCGTCAGGTTAAAAGATAAGCTGGTCCAAGCTGCTAATTAAACGCGGTAAGCTGGTCCAACCCATTTGAGCCTCACCCAACACAATTCAGCAACAATGTAGGAACATGGATGCCCTACCTCCACCTTTCTTCAGTGATGGGTGAGTGTCGAATGCAGAGACAGAGAGGTCTTTGCTTTGTAAGGCGTCAACCGTGCAGAGCAACGCCAGCAGAGAAAGCTCATTGACATTGCCACTGCCACGTTGCTTTCTTCTTCTTCAATGATTACCAGTTGGCTTTGGCTATATATGTCCCCCCATAAAGTATTAAAGTAAGAGTCAGGAGTGAGGCATGCCCTTGGCTTTATTCTTTCTTTTCAGTTTCCAGTTTTCACTGTTAGCAATGAAGCTAAAGTAACCGCACAAAAGCTTCACAGAAAATTACCTGGAAAAATTTACATTATCATTTTGTGCCTTTCACTTTTGGGCGCCAAGTTGATACATTCCAAGTGGTTAAGTAAAGCAACACCATAAAATGGCATGTATCCTGTCATGTTTCTCATGGACTTAATCATGTTGTTGGGCGATAAAGCATCAATACGTACAAAAAATGAGTGTAGCGAATATGAGAATGCTTCGTTGGATGTGTGGGCACACGAGAAATGACAAGATTAGAAACGAGGATATTCAAAGTAAATTAGGAGTAGCCGAAATTGAAGATAAGATAAGAGAAAATAGGTAAAGGCGGTTTGGACATGTGAAACGAAGACCTATAGAGCTCCGGTTAGAAGATGTGATTACGAGAGAAAGACTCAAGGCCAAAGGGGTAGAGAAAGACCTTGAAGAAAAGACGTGGCCTACTTGGATCTAACGGAAGATATGACACAAGACCGAGCGCAGTGGCGTTGTAGGATTCATATAACCGATCCCATTTAATAGGATAAAAATTTGTTGTTGTTGTATTAAAATATGAGTTTGGTAATTGTTCAAATTCCGGACTTCTCATATGTTTACTACTACAGAAACAAATCATTTGTTTTTCTTGAGAATCCGTAATCCGAAACCAAAAAAAATTCAGGAATAAAAGTGAACTTGGTGGGACTTCTTTCCCTGTGACTTCATCTTTAACTTTGGGTATGTAAGGTTCTGTTGTGCTTGGAGTTGTGTTGTGATTTTATTCTCTTGGAAAAAGATTCAAATACAAGGGTAAATGAATTGAAATGAAGAAAGACGAGGAAGGAAGGTGGGAAGGATGTGGAAGAAATGTATAGAGTTGTGTTCCACTCAGAGTTGTGTATTTCTATATTATACATTACCCTTCATTTCTGTTAAACAGGACCTAAATGTTGTAACGAGACAATTCGTACTAGAAATAAATTAAATTTATATCAAAAGTAGAAACATGGGAGAGATCATGGAAACAAATTGACAAAAAATATTGAAGAAAAATGAGAGGAGGACAAAATTGAGCCATACCGTTTGCATACATAAACATTAATATTTGTTAAAACCTTCTAATCAAACACCAAGAGAACTCCAAATTATAAGACAATGAGTACAAAAACAAGAGTCAACAATTAGTGAAACTAGGGCGGGGACCACAAATCAAGAACCCCCATGCCCCGCGCAACCTTCCATCCTCTATGGTTTGCTCGGTAAATCCAAGACCAGAAGACATGTAAATATGACACAAATAGCAAGAGAAAATGCCATGGAGTAAATATTTTGAATTGGATTAGTAGGACAAGTGGATGTGTAATGTTATATTGCACCAAAATACATCCCAAAGATTTGGACATTATGAGTGATATGTTAGTATTTTCGTTCGGTTACATCTATTCTTTTCTGTTCATTTTGTTTGGACATTAAATGTTCTTAACTACTTGAGTTACAAACGTCTTGCACATTTAATTTTATTTTAAAGCATGTTTCCTTCTAATGAATAAGAAATTTTCGTTTTTGAAAAAAGGATTGTAGCTCAACTGCTCATGTGGCTTGATCACTTGCATTCAAAGACTCGTATTCAATTTCTCTTTCCCGGAATCATTTGTAAGAAAGAAAAAATTGTCAGTTAAATTATTGCAAGAGCGGAAACGAGAGTTCGTGTAGAAGCGGTCTAATATTTTCTTCCACTAATCTCGAGTTAAGATATATAGTCTAACTCTAATATTTGAGTGCTTTTTAATGTGAGAGGCAATGTGTTTGATGAAAATGTAAATGGAGTTTTTCTCTCACTTGACATGTTACAAGAGAAATAAAGAAAAAGAAAACGTACCTGTTGCAGTTAAGTTTTCCTTTCAGTTTAGAGTTTGGGAGCAATAGGTTAAGAGAATATATTTGAAAATACAATTTGATTAGGACAACTCTCATACTGAATAAGATAAAGTCGAATGAGATCATGATAGAAATTAGACATTAAAGCTTAGGGATTAGAGAAATGATAAGGAAACTATGTCAAAATGAGACTCTTCATGGACTCTCTGTCACCTCAGAATTTAATGTCAATTCTTATGTCAATATTATAAAATATTATGCAAAAAATATGAGATAACAGATAATCCATATAAAGTCTCACTTTTAAAAGAATATTTTTAACATTTCTCGTGTTTTCTGACTTGTAGTTTCTCAAGGACGTATATTTTACTCCATCACATTTACACATAAAAATTAGATTAAAAGGAAAGGAAAACACGTGCACACAATCACAAAGACCTGCCTGGTCAGTAGGATTAAGATAATACAAATTCCAAAACCCAATTTTTCACTTAATGTCATCTAGTCAGTAATACAAGAACTTACAATTGCACAAATTCTCATGAAAACCAAAATTATGTAAACCATGGCTTCTTTGTCATTAAGCAGTACCAAACAATTTTATTGTTCCTCGTTGACCCAACATCAATGCTCTACACAACTCACCAATCTTACGTGCATGCACATCCTCAAAGTTCTAAGTTCATAAACCATTGAGTCATTCACTTCCCACACAACACCAAATTTTACAAGCCAATCAAGTTGTCTTTCAGTGTGATTGTAACACAATGTAACATATTTTGGTGGATTAATGTGATTGTAACACTTTATAGTGTGATTACAGTGATGTATATGTTTTTCGCTGCATACATCAAAGCATAATAAAGGCATTTCAATAAATAGAAGTAAATATAAAGAAAAAAGAAATGTGTGAAAATCATTTGTCTTTGTCAAACTGAATCAAACAGATTAAGGTCGATTTGGGAATTCTCTTTTAAGAATCATTTTCTTTTCTCAAGCAGAATACACAATTCTGGCTGAATAAATTGAAACCAAAGTATCCTAAAGCATGTTGAAATATTTCTACAAGATTCAAGTTTTTTCTGAAGAAGCATGTATAAAAATCCTAAATCTCTTATGTTCATAAGTACTTATGTTTGTAACTGTTTTTTAACTTTTTATATTAAATATCGTCAATAACGCATAATTACTTGGAAGGCAAACAAGAATTTCTAATCACCTTAGCCATGTACAACATGAGTGTACCAAAAACTCATTGAAAGTTTTGGTAACCTCCATATATGACAACAAAACAAGGCAAAATAGCCTTGGGATTAAACACGTACAACTCATCCAAATTAGAGTAAACTCCCACAGCTCCGGCCAGAGAGTCATAGTCTTCCATACCAACATTTCCAGTTCCAACACTACCCTCCACGTTCTTCTTCACCCTCCCTGCAATCACACGGCACACCAGCATTGCCCTCTTGTCACCCTCTTCCGCTGCCACCACCGCCTTATCATGAGCTCTGCCGCTTGTCGCAGTTGTCAAAATCCCCTGCTCCGTCAACTCCCCAGAGAACTTGTTGAAGCCGTTTTTTATAATGCTGCAGACATTGCAGTGTGGGATTGAGTTGCAGAGGTTGG
>JAOTRO020000005.1:9361855-9377894 GCA_028566515.2 Pyracantha coccinea | reverse complement strand
AAAAACCTCAAATTTGTTTTTTCAAAGCTGCAACAACATCACTAAAAACACCATGTAATAAAATTTTTAAAAAACCAATCCAATTTAAGTTGAGAAGCAAATGACCAAACTTTCTTAATTTCTTCTTAAGCTATAACAATACACCACACCCACAACCACAAACAACAAAACAAAAAACCAAAAATAGGTTCAACTGAAATTTCTTTTTCTACCAGAAATTGAAAAACACTGTGATTTATAGCCATGTCATCAACAGTACCACCACATCTTAAATAAATGAATGTCAATATACTGATTGAAGCTTAACTAAGAAACCCAAGCTTGAACACAAACCAAAGACATAAGATACTCACCAAATATTTAAATGTCTCAATTGTTTGCTTAACTTGAGAACTTTTTCCTGCAATTCGTAAATAAGATCAAGATGTAGTAAATAAAAATTATAAAAGCAAAATTCTCACCTAAGGTATGCAATAGAGGATAAATTTCTAATGTAAAAAATAAAGCTCTTGCATCTAGCAAATTAGAAGTATGCCACTGCATTTCTCGATTGTCATTCCAATGTGGATGTTAATTGGGCTCTATTAATATTGAACCTATCGGATGAGAAATTAAACAAAAGAAAAATCAAAAGTTTCTTAACTGAACATGCTCATAAATGGGTAATAGGTTGCTAATACAAAGAAGAAAAAAACAGATTTTATCTACACATCACCATAAGAAAGAAAACGATCACAAAGTACTTTTTTTCTTGGCAACTTCGTTGAACAGAAAGAAGCAGGATACATAAGAGGCAAAACAATCTTCTTACTTCTACATCAAAGCAAAAGAACAACCATTATATTAGTACATCATCACCTTGTGCATGTGCACCATCAGCATGGCAAACATTTTCATTAAACATTTCTATTCCATTTGCAGTGTCAGAAGTATGATCTTCTTGTATCCCCTGATTTCTTTTGCTATTTCTAGTTCTTTTTCGCATCATGTGCAAAAAAATTGTAAATGCCAAACTACAGATTGATAGCTGGGAAGAAAATAATGAAATTAAATTTTAAATTTTTCATCACACTTAAATTGTAATTAAATAAAGCAAATATATAATATCACATCACAACCACAGAAGCAAGAATTTTAAAATGCGACAACATTTAAATACTATGCATAATTTTTTTTTTAGAAAGAGTGTAAAACTAACCTATCACAGCAGCTATTAATCACTCCCAAAAGAAGATGCTCAAAATTTGGACAACAAAACCTATCCAAAGTAACAGAAGAAAAGTTGATGGAAAATATGCATAAATTTGCTTCAATAAAATCAAATCTAAACAAATGTGTAAATTGAAACTCTGATTTCAATTCGGCCAAATTTTCAAATTGCTTACCTTGATTACAGAGGACTTCGGAAGACAACGGCGTTCAAGTCTGAAAACAAAACCCCATAATCATAAAACAACAACAAAAGAATTAAAAACCAAATAAAATAAAATAAATTACTGTAAATTAATATGAATTAAAAAAAAAGATACTTTATCTGATGGAAGCTCAAATTTCCTTGCGAGCCCGCCCTGTCTATCCCAATTTTTTTTTTCGCAGATCCAACGTCATCTAATAGTGCTCTGGCTATATGGAGAATTGGTGTTTTACTAAGTCATTGACTAAATTTATTCACAGCAACAACGATTATCAATAGTCGCTCGGAAGTTTGAGCACTATTTAACCCAAATGGGGAAAAGAATAAAAAAAATCAATAAGATCAAAAAAGGAAAACAAAGCTCAACCAATCAAGACATACTCTTCCAAAACAAATATTTTCAATACATTCTTTTTACTGCTCCTGTCCTCATTTTTTTTAACAATTTTCAGCAAAAAAAAAAAACATAAATTTCGACAAAAATTGCATAAATTACTAAACTTTGGGATTGAGGGCGATTTCGGAACCTCACAAAGAGGATCCGAAGAAGCACCGAAGATCAAACGGAACCCAATTGATATTTCTCCACAGAACCCATTTGCATGCATTTCCTCGCTTTCCCATTTCCCTTTTCCAATTTTCTGTAATTCTTTCCAAGAACAACTAATTCTTTCCAAATTCCAATCAAGAAAAATAAAAGATTGTATGTAAATTTAAGCTTTACCTGTAGATTAGCAACAACAACAGCAAACTGATTCCAACGGTGTGGAGAAATTTGGGTTTTAGAGATTTGAGTTAACTGAAATTGATTTGGATGAACAGTTTTTTGTTTCGATTCATGGTGCAGCACGAATGAAGAGGTGGATAAGTACGGAATTAAATGGTGAGAAAATTTGGTTGAGCAGTATTCGAAGCCGAAGAGGAAGGAAACGGTGCAGAGGAAGGAAGCGGTGGAGGAGAAATCTCGCTAGAACGCCAATATAATGTTTCAATGTACGCACACAAATCATAATAGTTTCTTTTTTGTAGTATATCGGTTTTTTTACATCAAGGAGATGGGAGTTCGTCTCAGCAGTCTAATTTAGTATTGAAATCGACATCCGAGATTCGAACATAAGACCTCTCACTTCCAAGTGAAGATGAATACCACCAGACCGTAGTACTGAATGGTAAATTTCTTATAATAAAAAGAAAATATTGTTCGTCTTCTTCTCCCAACAAAGAACAAAATCATAGTTCATTCTTTTCTTCACACCCTTCAAATTCAAATGTTCTTCCGTGACACATCCCTTGAACATTGCTAACATCCATTTTTTGGGTTTCTTTCCTTGTAATTAAAAAGGTGTTTGTAATTTACTGATCAACTTCTAAATGGGCAGTAGATTCGGTTCCCATGATTCATTTGTCTAAGTTTTTTGGACTATTTCCCTGGCCCTAAGAGCAACCCCAGCGTTGCAAAGACCCTCTTGGGCAATTTACTATTGAATTCACCAAATGAACAATAACTACCTTTTGCATCTTCATCTCTAAACTGAATAGCCATGACAATAGGTAATAAAATATTAATATTTTTTATTTTATAAAATAATTTTATTTGTAATTTCGGATAAGTTTTTTAATCGGTCTACGTGTACCACGTGTCATTAAATAAGAAATTACAACCCAAAGTATTTGAGAAAATATAAAATTGTGGTGTAAGTTGGAAGATAATGATAAAATATTTATAGAAAAATTAAATCTTTTTTTTTTAATTTTTTACATTGTTATATTAATTTTTTTATATTTTTTATTAATTTTTTATCGTGACTGACATCAGCCTGGCATCAGTTCTCCGGCCATCGATTCGAGTCGGGCCTCTCACTTGGCCCCCCCCAGCCCAATCACCAGCTTGGGCTGGAGCAAGGAGCTGGGCTATTGGGTAGGAAATGTCGCCGGTCCATCAGGTTGGAGCTTCTGTTGGAGCTACTCTTAGGGAGCTCTTTGTTGTCATGTTGGATTACAATTTTTTTTTTTGCAATCCAACATGCCAGATTGTGCCATGTGGGCACAATGGCTATATGCCAATTTTTCTGATTTTTTCCTCTTTTTTTTTTTTTTTTGAAAATTTTGACCCTAAAATTGTGTTTCATATTTTTTACGGTTGGAAATCCAACGATCCACATCACCCCAGATCTCTCTGCGCGTAGTGCGCTACAACACGAGCCCCACGCGACTTTTTTGTTCCCCCATGTGTCAGTCAAGCGCACGTGTATTACACGCCTCTGACATAAAATAAAAATAAAAACGTGCGGGGCACGAATTGCCTGATTGCCCGGTCCGGCGGGCTTGGGCCCACTCAATTGCCCGACTTTGAATCATGGGCTGGAGGCATGGGCTGATCAGTTTAGCGGTGGGTAAATGCTAGGCCCACAACTTATAAAATAGTAGCCCAAAAGCGCCAATATGCAGAAATTTGAAATTTCCAGTGCTTCCCTCACCATCTCTGCTGTGTGGTGTGGGTTCAGGTGCCTCTCATGGAGACCAAATTCCCAATTTCAAACGCAAAACCCAATTCCCCAGTTGAATGATTTCCCCCCATTTCCTTCTTCTTTTCGAATTCGCATTTTTGATTCCTCCCTCACTCCATAGAAATGCCGCTTAGACGCCGCCATGGACGGGGAGGCTAACCTTCCAGTCCGACCCGCTGCGGCGAGGAATTTGATCCGTCCGGTCAACCTGGATTCCACATCGTCATCGTCTTCGTCGTTCTCATCATCCTCGCCGCCGAACTTTCTCCGGAATGTCCAGGCGGCCTTCAAGCGACACCGCCCTCTCGGTACCTCTCTCTTCCTTTATTAATCTTAAAGAAGTAATTTAGGGTTTTATTTATGTGGTTTTTTTAATTTTTGGGTGAAATTGTGAATTCTATATTTGGGTTTTTCTCGTTAGGGTTCTATAGTTTCTTGCTAAATACAAAGTTTGAAATTTTGGGTAAATTTTTAGTAGTCAAGCATCTGTCTTTGAAAGTGAGCTGATGAGATTTGGTTCTACTCACCCTTATATGCTTTGTGATTATGTCAAAAAAGCCGGCGTACCATTTGTTTCAATTTGGGGACTTGGGGTTAAAACTTGGATGTTTAAAGAAATTCAAAACATCTATTTCTATGATTAAGATAAGATTTTTTGAATTACCTTGTTAGTTCTTCAAATGCAATGAGTGAACGCACCCTTAAAATTCTCCAAGTGCTGATTTCGGGAAATATTTAGGAGTAATGCAGTCAAATAGCATAAGACCTCGGCGTATGGTGCTCCCCCAGCGAAGTGTATCCAAAAGTGCGGATTCAAGTGTAGCTCCTCTCATTGAATCAAAGCAGTTGAGAGATGCAGCTTCAATGAGTCAGGGTAATACTGCAAAGGATTCAATTGCGCAGCCAAACAACATGAAGGAAACTCGAGAAGATGCATCTATTACACCATTTTCCAGTTCAGGCGTTAGCACCCAAACCTTTGATGAACGATTAAATCCATTTGATGCGCAGATAGATCAAGCCAACATTGGCGTTAGGGGTAAAGACAATAACTTGATGTCTCCCTTGCACATGGAGTCTCAACAGGTTGATGGTAAAAAAAGGGTCCAATTTTCAACTGGAAGCGTTCCCATTCCCCAGGGTACTTATTCTTTCTCCTGAATCTGCTGGTTTTGATTTCTGTGCTTTGGTGCTTTTTAGGCGTATCTGTTTGTGACATTGTACCATTTATAGCTAATATTGCATAGCATATAAAATACAATTCCGAATTTGTCGCTATGCTCCGAATATGTTTTCCTTCTCTCTTAACATGCAGGGGCCGATGATCATATGGCCACTGAAATGGAGTTATCATCTCACATGCGTTCGCTTGCGTTGACAGAAATGGAGTGGATTTCAGGCAGTCAAGTGGATAGATCAGCTGTCACCAATCTTGACTCAAAGCATCAGAATATTCAGAACATGGAATCCGATGTCTGTTTGAAATCTGATGTTGGAATTTCTTCTTCATTGGCAAAGAGAACAACTGCCATTCAGGACCAGTTGCATCAGTTTAGGAACTTCTTAAGCCAGCCTGCGACTCAATCCTCAGTTGTCGGGCCATCTTGTGCTACAACAACGTCTGTCCATGCTACTTCAGCGCCCATGCTTAGTACAACAACTTATTGTTCTCATTTGCATAGTGGTTCTCATGTGGCAGTCGATCCTCAACCAGTAATTCAATCGAATATGATGCATCCAGCAAAAGCTTCTTTAAAAGTCACCAGTGGAATGTCAACTGCCCAGGTAGCTGTTGCAGACCAAAGTTGTAACTCTGCAATTGATACCCAAATGCAAGTTAAGGAGTATGAACTCTCTAAGGATCCAAAAGGCTGCATGTCAAAGGAAAGTAAGATTACAGAACATCATTCTCTTCTTGATGCCAAGTCAACTGAAGGGAAAGGGCTTACATGTGATGTTACCAATCCACCATCACAGGTTCCTTTGCCCCAAAATTCATGTGCTGATATGAAGTCAGAGCCTTCTAAATCAGAGAAGCAACAAAAGGCTGCAAGTAGTAAAGGTGCATCAGCCCCTCGTAAAAGGAATTATGATCCGGAATTGTTTTTTAAAGTCAACGGGAAGCTCTATCAAAGGCTCGGAAAAATAGGTAGTGGAGGGAGCAGTGAGGTCCACAAAGTCATATCATCAGACTGTACAATCTATGCACTTAAGAAAATCAAGCTGAAAGGGCGTGATTATGCCACTGCTTTTGGCTTTTGTCAAGAAATTGAGTATTTGAATAGGCTGAAGGGAAAAAACCACATCATACAGCTTATTGACTATGAGGTATTCACTCTCAACCTAAATTGTTCGTACATTAACATGCAGATCATTGCATCTACAGCATTGCTATATTATGTCTCTGTAATAGTGTGCAATTCAAATTTTCAAATCCTACGATAGAGATGAGACCTAAGATGGTAATGAAGTCTTTTAAGTTTCAAATTAGAGCATTGGCTGTAGAGTCTTGATCTCAAGAAGGCGAAAATCATTTCAAGTCATAATGGAATTTCGAAGGAATAGTTCACAAGATATCTCAACAAAGCCAATTTGGTGGTCTAACTTGGCCAGCTAAGTGGCTAGTAAGAGTGAGAAACGCTTAGAGGAGCATCAGATGGCCAGAATGGTAGTTGATAAAGTGGCTTGATTAAAGTGAATGGCCCAAAGGAGATTGAGGTGGCATTGGAGTAGGCCAAGTTATATTTAGGTGTCTAAAATAATGGTGAAAATAAGTAACTATCTGCTCTCGACATCTAATCCGATGAATTTTGCGTTGTGCATTCTTCTTAGAGCAAGTTATACCTGTGATATTGCTGGCCATTTTGCAATGTACAATGTATGTGATGGACAATTAGAAACCCAAATATATGTACGGACAAGTGGAAATCCTTTCTGTAACAATTGTATTTCCTAATTTGATTTTCCTGTTGGTTTATCTATAATAATTTTATATAATAATATGGATGAAATTCACACAGAAGATGCCTATGTACATGGACACAGATTGAGGAGACAGTTATTTTGATACTGAAGATGCTGATATGGAAATCCTAAGACGATAGGACAATTTGGAATGATCAATTTTGATTTCTTATGGGTTTTCCATGTCTAAAAGTAGGATCTTTGCAGGCTATCTTATAATTCTGATTCCTTTTTTTGTATTAGGTGACAGATAAGGCTTTGCTTCATGAAGTCTTGAGTGGCTCCATGAATAATAAGGATGGCAGAGTCAAGGATGATGGGTATATATACATGGTACTTGAATATGGAGAAATTGATTTGGCTCACATGCTGTCTCAGCAGTGGAAGGAAATGGACGTCTCCAAAAAGACCATAGATGAGAACTGGCTACGATTCTACTGGCAGGTATATCTGCTAAATACCTTGATTTATAGTTGGTATATTTGCAGAAATTTTATGTATGTTTTTGTACTCAAAGTATGATTTTTTATAGGTTCACTCGTTCTCTAGTAGTTGAATGATTAGGTAGTTACTCATGTTGTTTGGTTAGTGATATTCTTTGGGGCACTTGTTAGGTTTTTTTGTTGATAGGATCCATACGGGTGAGTCCATTGGGTAACACTCGATAATGTTTTGCATAGAGGACTCAGACACGTTGCCTCTATCTATATGTAATGGTTATTTTCCCTAGTTACTACATTTGGCCATACTAGATTATGTTTGTCCTAACATGTGGTCAGCTTAAGGGAATTTAAGTAGGGTTATTCAGTTGACCTCATTTAGAGTAGTGTATGGTTGTGCCTTGCATAGTGAAATTTCTAAGTAAGAATGCTAGTAAACTGACAATGGACTCACCCGATTTTCATTATACTTCACAAAGACCCATCAAGGTATAGCTTTCTATCACTAGTTGTGTTTTCTCTAAAGTTGTATGAATCGCTTTTCTAACTTTATTGCAGCATTTGCGGAAATGTCTGGGGTATAATTTTGTGCATGTACTTTTAATTATCATGTGGAACAAATTAATTTTGGTGAACTTTCTGAGTATGTAAAAGCTGAACCGATCTTGTTGGAAAATGACAGCAAATTCTTCTAGCGGTTAACACTATACATGAGGAACGTATTGTGCACTCTGACTTGAAGCCAGCCAACTTCCTTCTTGTCAAAGGCTCTCTAAAGCTAATTGATTTTGGGATTGCCAAGGCAATAATGAGTGATACAACAAACATCCAGAGGGATTCTCAGGTGATTATCGCTTAGGCTCCCCACTCCCTCTTCTTTTCGGGAACTACAATCTGTTATATTTGGACATACCCATTGAGTACAATGCATATCCTATTTTTCTTGTTCCCTTGTATAGAAAACATATATCTGCAACACCTAGAAGGGGTTTCTCACTTCGTTTTGTAATGGCAAATTGCATTTGTAATCACATGTTTAATGTAGCTCTTAGTATCTGCAATGTAAGCTGGGATGCTGTACGATTCTCTGTTCTAGCGAATATGGCTCCTTAATTTATCATAACCAGACTGCTGAAGCGTGTTGGAGGTTATGGGATACCTCTTGTGTGTACTTTTGCTTATTTCTTCTGTATACTACTCGTGCAGGTGGGTACACTTAGCTACATGTCTCCAGAAGCGTTCATGTGCAACGAGAGTGATGCAGATGGAAACACTATCAAGTGTGGTCGGCCATCAGACATCTGGTCGCTTGGCTGCATCCTTTATCAGATGGTATATGGGAGGACACCATTTGCAGACTACAAGACCTTCTGGGCCAAGTTCAAAGTTATAACTGATCCCAACCATGAAATCACATATGAACCAGTCTCAAACCCCTGGCTTATGGACCTCATGAAAAAGTGCCTCGCATGGGACCGCAACGAAAGGTGGAGGATACCTCAGCTACTCCAACACCCTTTCATTGTTCCCCCGGTTCCACAGCAGCCATCTTCGCCTCGCGAGGAAAACTGTAAACTGCTTCAACTTATTTCCCAAACCTGTGGTGACGATCGCGAGGCTTCCAAGCTATGTTGTCAGATGCAGCAACTGCTTAAGGACCCCGTCACGTCAATAGGGTCTCAGTTAGTATCGTCACGAGACCTACAATGTAAATTGCTCTCCCAAATGACAAAACTTTGCCTTCAGCTCCAGGAACATTTAGCAAACTCAGAGGGATAAAAGGTGAAGTTGCAAGCATATCATCACACACAGCATCAGCCCCCTTTTTTTGTGAAACTCACATGCCAGGTGGTATGGTATCCACTTTTCTCAGCTGATTTTTAGGGGAGAAACTCGCTTGTAACCAAAGACAACACTATATGCGGCAAGCATATCCTATTGGACGGGCGGTGCACTTTTTGAACATGTGGCAAACATTTATTGAATGAGTGATGTCACTAAGACTATATCTTAGTTGTAAGAGAGAATCTTTCGATTTTTAGGTCCCTTGGGGAATCATATGCTTGGATACCATACTTCTCTTGTATCTCTTTGTAATGCTGTGTATTATTCCTTGTGTGTTTATATTGGTATGTTAAATATAAAAAGAAAATATGGTCAAAGTGATTGGCGTGGATGTTCTTCATCATTTCGCCCTTCATGTACAATACATGAATGCTTGCCAAACCCAAGTGCAGGCGTCACATAGCAGTATAAACTCAAAGTTCAAGTGTCATATTCCTCAGAAAGTGTTGAAAAAGAATACAAAATTTATCGCGACTGAAACAAAGAATAATATCGAATGAGATGTAACTTATAGAAGAAAAATTCAACAATTAAAAACACTAAAGTATCAAGGTTCTGCCCATATACAACCATGCAATTTCACTATTTCGATTCCTTTTTATAACTCAACTGAGATACCAACAAGTGTTCTTAACCGGAAAATATAGCAATTAAGTTTTTCTCATATAAAACTTCTTGAAAAGGGATTTTCATTGTAGATATTCAAAACAAAAAGCCCATTCAATTTCTTATAGAAATCATCCCAAATATAGTTTGTACCTACGACAACAAAATATTAAGTAATTACTCCGTCGAAATCGTTATCAATCTACTAATTTGTTCAATTCACTAAAAGCTGAAACCAAAATTATAGGAAAAACATGATTAAACCTGTGAATCATAACCAACATTCATCAATCCAAAAATAGAATAAAGCAGAAATTCCATTGAACATCCACATTGTAAAATTGGCATTGAAACTCCGAAATAGAATCGAAATAATAAAACTACATAATCGTTACCAATCTAATAATTTCTTCAATTCATGTAGGAAAATTCTTTCTTGACGAGCAAGTAAACTTGGAGCCTAACTCGTGAGATAATCTAAACCATGAGCCACGTGTTTGCAATTGATAGGAGCTTAGGAACTCATTGCCATGATCGTCCGAGACTGTTGACCTCATTGTGACCAGGCATTTTTTCCTCTAGGTGTGAGCAGCACGGCCAATACATCGGAGAAAAGAGAAATGAATAATGGTTGGGAGAGATATTTGAAGAAATACTTGCCAAAACTAAAGTTAATGTGCAACTGCCGGGTGCATATTTGCTCACCGCTTTCAAGTGGTACTAATGTTCACCATCTTATTTATCACCGTTGAATAAGTTTAAACTCATCTAACGATGATAAATAGAGCAGCGAGCATCACCCTACTCGCTTCTATAAGATTAGAGAATTGTTTAATCGTGCACTATAAACTAACTTTAAAAAGAAAAATCTGTTTGGAGTGCACTAGTAGAGTGGTGTGCACAAATCCAGAAACGAGTAAGCAAGTTTACAGGGAGCACAGCAGATGCCTTCTACTCTTCTGATGAAAGTTCATAAGAAGCTTCAGCGCATGCTTCCTCCAGCCTCACCAATAGGTCCTTCATGAAAGGTGTGCTTGTCCCATGAGTAATCCGCAGTATATGTACCGCCTTCGTCAGGGATTTGACAGCGTTCTCCGTGTCTCCTAGTAACCTGTATGCAAGAAATTAGTTTGTTTTGAGATTCACCAGAGAACTGTTACGACAATTTATGCTAAAATACTAACCATTCGAGCTTCCCACATGTATAATATTGCAATCCAAGCAAAGGATGACAACCAGGATATACTCCTGCAGTGAAAGGGAGTGAAACTCAATGTTAACAGCAGTACTATTCGAAAGCAACAGTGTCACTTGAGTTTCACTTGTGAAGAATCAAACATTTAGTTCAAGAGCGTATGAACCACTAGAGACAGATTCAACAATATTTCTGATCTGCTTTCTTAAAATTTGTTTACGAGGTAAATGCAGTGGACAAGTCTTAAGTAAACTTCAAATTTGTACACAGAGCCTTAAGTTAGAGGTTTTCTCTCACAAGTGGAGCACGCACTGGCCTCAATTGACTCAACCCACAATATTCTAACACCTTTTCCTTTTTTCCACCAAAACTCCAATAAATTTTCGATGTACTTTATAGAGATGCCCTTGTCGAGCAACGAGAACAAAAGTAATTGTAGTTTTTGATCTAAACGCACTACTTATAACCTACAGCACCAACTTGAACGGAAAAAGTTGGGGGGAAAAAGTACAGAAATTACACATCTCAATTGTGGAATCAAGTATGAACAACATAAACTTTTAAACGATAAAAGAAATTGAAAAATTGACGCAAGACATACTTTCATACACTGGAATGGTCAATCTGCAATATGCTAAAGCTTCATTCCAGTCTTCCAGCTCCATCAAAATCTGAAGACAATATGATTTCATTAAAGCAAATGCATCAGGAAGTCACTGCATGCTACCTTACAGTGTTTGACGTTCTTGTGAAATTTGAATAACCACAACTTACTACTACTTAATTGAGTGTTCAAAATCATTGATCTCAAAATATTTTACCTCTTAATAATACAATGAATAGGACCATCAAACCGAAAATAAGGAAATATTTTCAATGCTATGCAAAACAGATACCTTTAAAAGCTTCTCCCGAGTTTGCATCAAAGAGATTGAAAACGGATGATACAGTTTCTTCTGCAGTGTCTCAATTGCCTTAAGCCCAGATACAGCTTCCTGGTAATCTAAATATGGTCAAACTCAAGCTGTTCAGTATCAACTACCAATACTGGTGATGAGATCTTTGTGATGAAATTTGAGTTTAAAAATCAGAAGTCAGGAAATATTATCATAAAAATAACATCAGATTGCCAAAAAAATGCAAGCAATTCATAGCACAGAGAAAGAAGGATACCGCAAGAGGATGTAGATATAGAAGCCTTGTCTGACAATGATTTTAGTTCACTTGCTATCTTCCTTATCTCTTCGTTGCTCCTAACAAGTCCACATTGCTGGCACACGAACCCATCACCATCTGCACATCCAAATTGCAAAAGACGATACTATATTTGCTTCAGCTAGCCACCCGACCCTTATTTTCATTTAAATTCACCCAACCAATTTGACTACAGGTAATACCGTACCAGACTGGCGAATCAAAAAGCCGCTGCATCCCTTATCCTTGCATCGGTAACCTTCAAGAATGGCACTCTCTTGGATATCATCATACTGACCCTTCAATACAAAATGAACTTCATTTTCCACCAGAAAAAAGACAAGTTCTATATACCTCAAAAGTAACATTCTCAAAATAAAGTATTGAAAGAAGGAATAGTTACGAGTACCACTTTAATGCAGCGGGGACATGTACAAGTGAAATGGTATTGTTCTTTAAGTGCCTTCTGCCGAGTCATAGTGCTTCCAGCAGTTTCTATGTAACTTATCAACACCTTAAGAACAAAAGAGAAGACTTTAGACTTGACATGCAGTCAAAGATTATGCAGTAACAGGATGCCAAGCAACTTTACTTCACAGAAAAGGAAGACACAAAACATCTTCAGTGTAGGTTCAAAACATGTTACAGAATCCGTATAACTATATGCAATGATGGAAAAGAAATTGTTAAATATTTTGATCAATAATAAAGTTTATCATTCATTCTGTTAAAACATTTCAAGGGATTGCCAAAGAACAAGCCCCCTTACTCAAGGTTGACGAAGGGCGAATCAGCTCTCCTTCAATATAATATACAATTATACAAGCAGTCAGGCCTACTATTTATTGCCCTATGATGAAGAATACTTCTCAAAAGTTTCAACACATAGACCCTTTAAACCACAATGACCAAAATATACAGAAGAATTCACTACCTCAGCACCTTGGGGTATATACTGCACAGCACGTACAACAGCAGATCGTCCCTCGAATAACAAAACAGAATTGGGCAGGCAGCTACAGCAGTAGAACCATTTAGCCAAAGTACAGCAAGAGAGTAAAACTAAAAGCACATCAATCCACTAAAACAGTTACCTGTGGTTAATAATGGAAACGACAGGATATAGCCCTGTGCCTAGGGGTCTCAATTCACTGTCACAAATTGTGTGTGCATTGCATGCAAGCTGCATGGATTGAGGAGAATCAAGTTTCAGAAAGATTTCACTCAAATATAAATCGCCCAAGTGGAGACGAACTCTGTGCGTCTTTAGTTATATAAACAGTACATGGGTCTTTTACTAAAAGGATTTCTGGAAATCATGAAGACAAAAGCACAGCAATACAATACTACAACAACAACAACAACAACAACAACAAAGCCTTTTTCCACTAAGTGGGGTTGGTTATATGAATCCTACAATGCCATTGCACTTGGTTCTGCGTCACATCTTCCGTTAAATCTAAGTACTCTAAGTCTTTTCTTAGAGTCTTCCAAAGTCCTTTTAGGTCTTCCTCTACCCCTTCGGCCCTAAACCTCTGTCCTGTAATCGCATCTTCTAACCGGAGCATAAGTAGGCCTTCGTTTCACATGCCCAAACCACCGTAACCAATTTTCTCTCATCTTTCCTTCAATTTCGGCTACCCCTACTTTACCTCAGATATCCTCATTCCTAATCTTATCCTTTCTCGTGTCCACACATCCAACGAAGCATTCTCATCTCCGTTACACCTATTTTATGTACGTGTTGATACTTCACCAGCCAATATTCCGTGCCATAAAGCATTGCCGGCCTTATTGCCGTCATATAAAAATTTTCCTTTGAGCTTCAGTGGCATACAACGGTCACACAACACGCACTTTATCCATCCCGCTTGTATTCTATGGTTGAGGTCTCCATCCAACTCTATGTTATTTTGCAAGATAAAAGCACAGCAATACAATAATACAAATTTATAGTTACTCCCACACCGGATGAAGTTCGCATTGGTTGAGCTGGATACTCACCAAATCGACGTTATAACTTAACTTCTCATTATTAAAACAGAATCTGAAATTGCTTATAAAGATCACCTTGGAAAAGTTTTCTGCAATCTCCTTTATATTAATATCGGGCCACTGAAGTATCAAGCTGACAAGGTTAGCCATCTGAGCATACAGCACCAGCTGCTTCTCATCAATCTCTGACATATCTTCATTAATCGAAAAGAAAAACAGAAAACGAGAGTTAAATAAAACAGTAAACAGCATCAACAAGAAACAAATCTCAATCGGAAAAAGCCGAAAAGGATACGAGCAACTAACGCCTCCACCAACTTATAGTTGTCCACAGCAGAAGAAGGAATGATCTGAAGCAAAAGCTTAACAAGCATTAATCTATAAAACCCAAAAAAGAAATTAAAAATTAACAGAAACCCAAAACTAAAAATTGAATCTTTACCTTCTCAGCTTGCAATTTGGTACGGAGGTAGAGCTTGATCATGAGACGAATCGACGGCGTGACGGCCATCCGTCTCTCCTTCTGAAGCTTCGAGAGAGCTTCGCATTCCAGACGATGCAGCTTCCATTCAGACTTCTGCAAATTACCAAAGCCCAAGACTTCAACGAACGCGAAACACCAAAACTCCATGAGTACAATGCAATCCCTAATCCGAAACCCTAGCGCTTACCTGGCATGAGCTGCAACAGTAGTATACAACCTGACAAGCCGAGCATTTCTTGAGATTACTCGATTGGAAGCAAGCGTCGCACCTGGATTCCACCGGGGAGTTGTTCGGCACGCACACGTACGGCTCCTGGAGGATTATGACTTCTCCTGCATTTCAAAACCTCCAGCGTTGATGTTCTGAAGCAGCAGAGCTAGAGAGAGAGGGAGGAGAGAGAGAGCACCTGGAGAGAAGTCTCTGGTGGTGATGAGGGAGCGGCCTTTGTCCGGAAGATTCGAAACGGTTAAGCGGCGATTTTCAAGAGCTCTCTGCAATTCTTCCATGAGCGCCGTTCTGTGTTTCGCTCCGTTCTGTGTTTCGCTTGCTCTTCACCGAACGCCGTCACTGGTGGTGAAGTTTGATAAGAGCAAATGACTTACACTATGGTTTGGAAAAGAAATTGAAGATTTTTAAAGAATTTTAAAATGACAGAAATTGAAATGACGATGTTTTATTTTTTAGAAGTTTCAATTTTTTTTTGGTTTGGTAAACCTAAAAAAACAATGGAATTGAATATGAAATTTGGTATTTTTGAACTCTCATTCATAGAAATTGGGAAATGATACCTATTCACATGTAATTTAAACTTGGGAATTGGAGGTTCCAAATTCTAAGTTTTTTTCCACACAGAAATTCTAAATTTCTATGTTTATGAATACAAACAAAGGAATTGGTGCACATCAATTTATAAATTCTGATTTTTACCTAAATTCTAAGTTTATTTCCCTCATCCAAACATAACTTAGGGTGCAGTGAAAGTAGGATTCTCTCCCACTTTTTTTTCCTGCTCTTCTCCCGATTTGAACGGTTACTGTTACGGCACGTTAATATGTTATATTAATTTTTTATAAAAAGAGAAAGACAAAATAAAATGTGATAGGAAGGAATGGAAGGGGATAGAAAGAGGAGGGGAGAGAATGTTAATCCTTAGTGAAATTAAGATTTGATAGGATTTTAATACACTTTGAAATCCGGATGTAGTTGATTAGAGTTTAAAAATAGGATTTTAAAAGATTCTGAAATCATGGTGTAATCAAATTAGAATTTAAGAGGATTTTGAAGAATACATCCAAATCAAGGGGTAGTCGATTAAGAGTTTAAAGAATACATTCAAATCTAGGCATAGTGAGAATGTCAAAGATTTATTAGGATTTTAATGGCTGAAGGATTTT
>JAOTRO020000005.1:9196249-9208470 GCA_028566515.2 Pyracantha coccinea | reverse complement strand
GGGCCGGTTCCTGATAAATAACGGGGCGGGCCGATTCTAAAGATTGGGGAAAACGGGCCCCCGGCCCGGACCGTTTATTCCCTACAGTGATTGCCCTTTGTTATCTATTAGACTATTACCCTTTCTCGAGTCTCTCCCTTATTCTCAGACCTAATTCGACCCTCACCCTCTATCATCTCCTCCCTCGATTTCTCCGCTCTATCGATCTCTCTCAATCTCCTCCCTATTAATTTCTCTCTCTCCCACAATCTATCTCTCTCTCCCATCTCATATCCAGCTCACCCGTCGTAAACCATCTGCGCCACAAGCGGCTGTTTATAAACCATCACCAGCTGCGCCACAAGCCGCCGTCCACGCCCTTCTCTCTTTCCTCCAATCCCGCGCTTGAGCTGTCGTAACTCTCAATCTCTGCGGACGCCTCTGTCTCCAATCTGTGTAGCTCCGAAGGGATCAAGAGGATTCAGAAGCGGTGGAACGAGTGAGGATCTGGGTCGGGTCAGGCTTGGCCTAGACGATGTCCTTGAGCGATTTGAGTTGGACAATCGAAGGATGAGTGAGTCCGGGAGGCAACCAAAACCGAAAAAATAAAAGACCCTTGGACTAGTCCCGAACTGGCCCGTTTGAAACGGGCCAGGTTAGGTCCAATTCTAGTGATCAAATTTGCAATGCCCGTGCCTACCCCTACAATGCACCCCTTTGAGAAGATGCCTCCCAAAAGTTGCATCCCAAATTCATACATGTTCAAACCAAGTTTTGCTAGAATCCTGGTTTGATCGTTGAATCGTGGTGAAGCAGATGTCCATCAAATTACAAGCACTGAGTAGGGATGAAATTATGTTTCAAGGACATTGCGGTATGCAAGCCTTGATCATTATTTTTACTTGTCTTTTTTTCTTTTTGGTAAAAAAATAAAGCTTCATTCATGAAAGGGAGATTACAATCTGTGCAAGATAGGCCTAAACCCATCCAAAACAAAAAAAAAACATGAAACCCTACATAAAGAAAAGTAAGACATAAAATAAAAACAGGCCCAAGCAAAGAGAGAGCAACAACCCAATACATAACGGGAGGCCCACATACACTTAGACCCGTAGGCAAAGTAAGAAAAGCCAACAGCAAAATCCTAATCTCCATCAGCACAACGGCAGCCACCATCGTTGCCACCACCACAACAGCTGCCACAAAGGAATACATCGCCCTAAACTGAAGAAAGCACCCTAACCAAAAGCTAGATCTAAGAAGGTTGTGCAGAATCCATCCTCTAAGAACCAAAACCGCCACAACACCTGCAAGAAAGGACACAAACTGTAATAGGATGAGGGGGAGGGTGAAGGGGGTGTTCAAAACACCCTTGTTCTGACGTGAATCGTTCCACACTTTGCCCAATTTTTCCGGCAAGCAGAATCGGCAGTGAGTTGTGTGGGTTGGCTCTAGTGTAAAGACAGAGCCCAACACCTCGAGACCTAATTTCTGATTAAAGGTTGGAAAATATGAGGGGGAACAAGGGGAAGGAAGGAAAGAGGGGTGCGATGGGGAATGAAGGTGGGTTTGGCGATGAACTACCATTGAGTGAGGAGAAGGTCCAAAACTGAGACAAGAGCTTAGAAAGCTGAAATAAAATTCACACGAAAACATAGAAGAAGAAGAAGGGAGGAAGAATAGCAAAAAACAAAAGAATCAGGGGGCTGCCACCAACCCTAAAGCCAAAGGCTAGGGCCGGCGGCTATGAGATGGTTTTCTTTGGGGTTTTCCTTATGCAAAGAGAGTTTATTATTTTTACTTGTTTAAAGATCATCTTCTTTGCTTCATACTCTGTCAAGATATTCAGTTGTAATTTAGTGTTTGTTAGCGTATTCGAATTTATCTCTATATATATTTATCATTGATTGTTGATTTATATCCCACAATTACTAGGACTGTTAGGTCTTGAGTTGTTTGTATAAGCTTTTGAGGATTTAATTTGTAGTTATTTTTCACACATTTAAAAAAAATAAAACAAAAAAGTTGCAAAAAAAACGTCATTGACAAATTTTGAAACCAAACAAGATGTTAAATGAGACTTTCCATCCTCACCCGAATGAACTAGAAGGGAAGGAACATTCTAGGCATGGAAGATGGAATGATAAAATATAAGCCAACAACTACATGAGTTAGGCGATTCAGTGAGATATTGAAAGGAGAATGAAGCGACAGTGAACTTCTATGTTCTTAGAGCGAGCATGAAAAACAATTTATGCTACCGAGTGTTTAAGCTAATTTTATCAAATGCATGAGAAATTTATAACAAGGCCCTGTTAAATAGCGTAGCTAGTAAAAAAGCCATATTTTAGTTAGTTCGGAGGTAGTAGAAGCACGTTTGTACTCTGCTTGGAAAAAAAATAGAATCTATGTGTCGTTGTAGTAACTTCTCGATTGTCTTTTTTATTGCATGATCTGAGATATATGAAGGTGTTTCTATTTTTGTCAAAAATAAAAATTAGAGTATTTAAGTTATTTTCTATAACTAACATAAATGGATAATTGTATATGCCATATAAAAACATAAATGGAAAATTAAATTTTAAAAAAGAAAAGAAAAGAAAAGAAAAGAAAAGAAAGTTAAGAAAAGGAAAGGAGGTAATCCGTAGAGAAATACGCAGTTCTTTCGCCGCAGTGGATCATTCATCTGCCATCTGCGCCCGCGCCCGCCACCTCCCAAAACCAGAAGAAGCAAAAAGGGACGAACTTTTTCCTTCCTCTCTATTGCAGAAGCCAAGCAAACTGTTGGGTCGCGATCTCTCTGTCAAAGCAAGTGAGTTAATCATTTTCTCTTAGCATTTTCACACTCTTTAATTTCCTAATCATTCCTTAATCTGCACTCACGTTAAACCTTCGATTGTGTTGTTTGTGGTTTTTGGAGTTTCCTTAATCTGTTTGGACGCTGAGAAAAAGTAGACGACTATAAGAGTTGGGTAACTTAGAATTCAGTAACCCCAATTTTGGGTTGTTCTCAGTTTTCCAGTATGTTGTTGGTATTTTCTTGTGTTTTCTCGGCAGCCAAACATAACCCAGGTTATGTTTTCCAGTGGATAGTTGAGATATAGATGTGTTATTCTGCATGTGTGATCAGAATCATTACATTGGTAAAATATTTTTGTGGGGTTTTGTTTGGTTACACTATGATGTGAGACTTTGCACAATTCATTAGGTAATCGAAAACTAGTGTGGTATAAAAGATCGCATTTTTTCTTCGCAAAATTATTGTTTTGCTTGAATTTTGGAAGCTAGAACCTTAGATGGAGTCTTATCACAATGCTTATTTGGGCAGTGGATGATGAAGAACATTCTATGAGCAAGGATGAGGACGTGTTAGAGAGTTCCAATGGGCAAGAGGCAGTCACTTATGAGGGGAACTCGGATACAGAACCATTTGTGGGTATGGAGTTTGAATCTGAAGAGGCTGCCAAAGTGTTCTATGATGCATATGCAACACAGGTGGGCTTCATTATGCGAGTCGATGCCTTCCGGAGATCAATGCGTGATGGTAAGGTAGTTTGGCGGAGGCTTGTGTGTAACAAAGAGGGATTTCGCAAGATGCGAGCCAAAAGAACTGAGAACAGGAAGCCTCGAGCAATCACCAGAGAAGGGTGCAAAGCGATGATTGTGGTAAAGAAAGACAAATCAGGAAAATGGATCGTAACACGATTTATAAAGGAGCATAACCATCCACTAGTAGGTACACCTGCAAATGGTCGCCGCAGTATGCTTCTGTCTCAAACACCAGTGAGTGCTTCTTGTCTGCATTTTTGAGTTGCTCACTTATAGGTTTATTTTGTAAGACAGATGCATTGTGATTTCTGTTGATTAGGTTAGCGGGTTATTTTGTTTACTTATGTTGGTTAAGTTAGTTGATTCTCTAGTTTCTGTCTGTTGTATATTTGAAAGTGCATCAGATGTTCTAGTCTCTGTTGCCTGGAAGTGATTTGGAGCTTTTGCAAGCTGGAAAGCTACTTTTGCTTATGCAACCCTACATTATATTAGTAGGGATTCTGGTTAATTGGATGAAGTTAGCAGCTGCCCCTTACTTGAAAAGGTTCCCCCGATGCTGTCGTTCTTATGGTTTTCCTTGTTTGAAGAACGTAGTTCATATATTTCTCAACAACATGCTAGGCAACCCATTTTTTGTGACTTCCAAATTGTTAAAAACCAGTTTCGACGTTCAATCTAAAATTTAGGACCAGTTTGATAACCATTTCGTTTTTAGTTTTAGTTTTAATTTTAATTTTTTGTGCTATATATGGTGGAGAAGTACTTGTGGGAGAAAGGGAAGGAGAAATAAAGAAGGGTGAAGGAAGGGGGGTGGAAGAAAGGAAAGGAAAGGATAGGAAAGATGAGACTAAAATGAAAACTAAAAACAATTTTGAGTTGATTTCACTTTCACCTTTTTTTATTCTTCGTATAATCTACATTTCTCCCTCCTCCCTCACACCGCCTGCCTTAATCCTTCTCCATTCCTTATTTAATCCCATACACTTTCCCTCTGTCTCTAGCACAAAAAATAAGAACTCAAATCTAAAAAAAAAATTGCTTATCAAATGGGTCCTTAGCTTTATAAACTTACTCAAGAAGTAATAAAATCATTAAATAAAGACATTTTAATGGTTTCTTTTGATAGTAACTGTTATTCCCCTCACGTGCTATATGTAATTTCTTCTCTGGCCGTTTTGTGAGATGTAATAGGTTTCTGTTCAGTTCGAGTATTCATAGTTTATTTTGGTATTGTGCTTTTAGTTTATAACTTTATCGTGGTTACAGTAAATACATGTATTGTGCTCTAGTTTACAGTGGTTACAGTAACGTGTTATGTATTTGATCAGGGCTTGTTAAAGCCATCTAGCACATACCCGACGCATGTTTGTGAGGGCAGGGGAAGAGTTCTTTGCATTATGCTACCGTAATATTTCCCATAACAATCAATGTTTACCATTGATTTGCTTTTTGGTTTGTGCCAGGACGAAAAAGATCTGAAAATTCGGGAGTTGACTGCTGAGTTGCAACGTGAGCGAAAGAGGTCTGCCACCTATCAAGAACAGCTTGATATGGTTTTGAGGGAGATGGAAGAACATTCCAATCACTTGTCGAGAAACATCGACGGTATAGTCCAAAGCGTGAAAGAAATTGAATCAAAGAGGGTAGCACCTTGAAACGGTTAAAAGGCTGCTTGATTGGTTCGGCTCCTTTCATACGCTATTCCCTGTATTCAAGACTTAATTTGCAAATGTGGGTTTGGCCAGTTGGTCAAGGCAGTGTGTCTGGCTCTTGCATCCGAGTTCAAATCTCCCTCCCCATGGATTAGATAAGAGTAGTTTAGATTGTCGTCTTGTTAAAAGAAAAACTGTAAATCTCAGTTTTCAGTTGAGCAGAAACTGGATTATCCTATGGTTTTCGTTCTTTGTTTTTTGTTTGTTGGTGTTTTTTTTTGTTTTTTGTTTTTTTGTTTTTTTGTTTTTTTGTTTTTTTGTTTTTTTGTTTTTTTCTTTCTGGGTTTGGAAAGTGTTAATATTGAGCAATAAATCTTAAAGGGCAAAAAGAAGACTTCACCACCAAAGTAAATAAAAGAGGCTACTCTTCTCATTTGCTAGAACTTACTTTTCTTCTCCGAATCTTGTCATGTCTATGGCTAGTCAAGTCTTTTCTAGAACCCCTAAATAAATATATATTAGAAAATTTTAAAGACCTCGATTGACACACTAAGATTGTAATTTAGTGGGAAAAGCAGGTCTAACCAGAGCATGTGTGCAACCATATTCATCATTGCGGGCCTCTCCTCTTCCAAATTGTATTTCTCAGCTCACCTTTCATCATTCTCCAATTGGGTCCGAGATTAATTCTGGATCCCACTGTTTGGAATCTTAAGATCAAGTAATTTGGACAACTTAAATTGAATTTAGCATTAAATCATTCCACTGACTCACCTCATACAAATCAATGCTCGAATTTCTCTTTCACACAAATTGAGAGCTCAAATTTTCTAATTCTTAGGCTCGGAAAGTCCGAAGAAGATCTAAATTCCCATTTGGTATCCCACCATTCACGGTTTTCTTGTGCTATATTTCTGTTATGAACTCACAAATGCAGATACTGTAGAAAAGAACTCGCACGACTCACTACATGCAACATGCATCTTACATACACTTTATATTTACTGTTAATATGATATTGTACATGTAAGACATCCGTTAAATTCAACCGAGCATGGAGGTTTTTTCCTCAATAGTAGCATCGCTTCAACCTCAAACTAAAACCCTTTCAATAAAACCGATTTGCTTACTCTGAATTTTGAATGCACATTTTTATTTGGAGTTACGTAAAACCTTTGAAACTTTGAAGTCGATTACCATTTGGTACGCAATCAGACTCTACAAACTCGAAGTTGATGTACTTACGTCAAAGATCATGTCAATCTTATATGCATTCGGGTTTTAGAAATAAATCATAAAAATGCTAATAATTATGAATTCGAGCGCCTACTCAACAACATTGATATATGAAACTAGGACATGCAAAACAACATTGTAGATCATACTATTGGCCCGAGATGATGCTGTGACATTCTAAAAAGAGTACGCAATCTGTTTTCTCAATGTCTCAACTAGTCAAACCAGGAAAATAAGGAATATTGGTAGAATTGAGCCACTCACTTCCCTGTATAAATTCTCCAACAGTGAACCGACTTGCCTCAACCGAACTATTAATGACCCGATAACCCAGCCACGTCACCCTCGCACTCGTATTCGAACCGGGTCCACGGTTCAAATACTCCCCATAATACAACGTACTCAACGCAAACGACCCGTTCCACTCCAACCATCCAGCGGGGTCCACCAAATCATCAATGTAGGATTTCAGATAAACGGTCCTCGAGTACTCCTTCCACGGACGGCCCAGATACGTTGTAAAATTCGATTTCACCGGAATCAAATCCGACCCGGCCGTGACTTTGCAATTCAGGATCGAAATCCCGGTGTTCTGGTTCGGGTCCTCTCTTCCCTGGGCGGTGAACATGTTTTTCTGGTTTTCGTTCGGCTTGCGGGCGTAGAGGTTGCAGTTCTGGAGGACGACGGCGGCGTTGCCGAAGATAAAGTCGACGGTGCCGTAGACGTCGCATTCGCGGTAGAACTGGCGGAGGGAGTGGACGTAGAGGGTGTCCTGGTAGCCGACGAAGCTGCACTTGTAGAATGCGGAAAAGTCGGCGCCGCTTCTTAAGGCGACTGCTTGGTGTTTACTTGGGCCGGCTTCGTTTTCGAATGTGACTCCTTTGGCGATGAATCCTTCTCCTACCACAGCTGAAAAAAATAAAACCCATTTCAGAAACGGATCAGAAAACAGATAGTTGAATTAAAATGGAAAAAAAAATGAAAAAGAAGAAAATATTATGGATCCTGAGGACATGCTTATTCATTGCCCATCTTGGTAGGTTTAGAGAAAATCATACACGGTCCATGGCCCAATTAAAAGCCAATTCACTATTTTATTAATGAATTGTTTACTTGCACGTAACGCTTTACGACAGTCACGGAAATCAATCATGCTTATACACAATGTTGAGGGATCGATTTCTACTAATTTCTCTCTCTACTTACAACTAACTATTTAACCGACTAACGCTATTACGGTACTAATTTGTTATTTACTTTTTTTTTTTTTTTACTAATAAGTGAATTTTTAAAATTATTTTTCTCCCTTAGTTTTGACTTCGACTTTTGTTGTTACAAGTGAATAAACTTTATTGTGAAAGTACATTTACTTGAAATTAGGGAAGTCACGAATTAGAGAAATTGAAAATAGAGGATGATCGACCGTTACCTAATTAATCTAATTAATCGGTTTTCATGTAAAGTGTTGCTAAAGGCATTTGAAAAAGTCATTATGCGCTCTTTTGTAGTTTTTTTTTTTTTTTTAATTTTATTTTATATATATCTGTTTGGAGTGCCTAGTAACTTTTTTGGAATATGTTTAGCTGCTATATGTTAGTTATTAAATTATGAAGTATAATGTGAAACCTACATATACTTGATATGAATCCGGTTTTCATAACCATATTGTTTTGAAATTTGAAAATTTAGAAGTAGAAAAGTGAATGGACAAATATGGATTTGAAATTGAAAATTTCTTCATCTGAATCCGGATTCCATATCCATATTGTTTTGGACAATGTTCTTGTCCAAAAAATAAGAATACGTCTAGTGCACACATATGACATGTGATTCACGAGAGACATGAAGAGGTCGAAAAGGATAAAGGATAGATGGGACCAGCTTACGAGAGCTCAGGGAACCAAATCAAAGCAATGACGACGATGGTTACAACTTTTTTAGGCCATAGTTTTTCAATGCATAGCTAATATGTAATATTCTATAATAATATATCTAGCACTGCTATAAGTGATGAATTATCCAGTTAGGCAGAAAAATTTAGACTTACACTTATGATTTTTAAGGTTTTCAATAAGTTCAGGTCCCAACCAACGTTTTTACTTTAATTTCTTTTATCTTGTTTGATTTGAGGTTGGTGGCTCCTATGGAGTTCAGGCAATCTGTTGCTTGTGAGATTTGAAGAGGACTTTGGTATGAGGATCAGTGGAAGAAGAGAGGAAGAAAGTTAGAGAGGCTTGGGATTTAGGTTTCAGGAAGAGGGTGATGATGATGACCATACAAGACCTAAACGACGGTGGTTAGTTGCTTGCCACACAACATAGTAATTTTTGTAAGATCAAAAGAGCATTTCATGTTGAGACTTTTGGGCTCTTTTTAAGTTAAAATTCTGATTCCACTACTGTAGTTAGGTCATTTACCTTCAAACCATTGTGTTACGGATACAATTTTTTGTTAATATAGTTTAAAGTGAAAATACTAATGCATGAAAAGAGATATATATATATATATCTGCTGGATCTTTAGTTCTTGTATCATTGGTTTTAAAAGAGTAAAAGATGATAATCGTTTGTCCGACAAATTGATGTTGCTACGCGTTTCTAATGCTATCAAACCACGAGCAAAATAATGACCAAAGTAAGGTCCTGACCTGAGCCACCGACACTTACAAATCTAGCTAACATCCTACTCAGATATCCACCACCCTTTAATTCAAAAGTTTAATCAACTTTAATCTCAATGATTACATTCTTAATTAAGCTCCTTTATAACAAGTTACTGTTACATATTTAAGAAGTTATTTAATCATGGAGATTTGACTAATTGTTTATTGAGCCAAGTACATTTTACGCTATCAAAATTTCGAATCAATTTTATAACTGATTACACTGTTTCAAATTTTCACGTTACACCTCAATGTTTTGACATTTCACCAATTTAATACTTGTGTTAGGTGAGTGTGTAAGGCTAACTGTTAATTGTTCAAGTGAAAACGTGGGAACAGGAACACTAACCATGCATGCTACATATATAGAACGCATTGATGGCATATTAGAGTAGATCCAACGCTATTACTTCAAATACTTAATCAGACCGTCAACTTAACAAAATGCGTAAATTTGTCAAATTTCAGAACTTTAAGTTGCAATATTTGAAATTCAAAACCTCTCAGCACAAGTTGAAACCAACTCCAAATCTCGATGGTGTGGAATGTACTATGCTTTTGTTTATTAGAATGTACGTATATGGAATTTAAGGAATTTGTTTTTGGCTCTTTTGCGGCTGTGAATATATATTTATAGATGCATATGGTCCTACAATTATAATACGAGTCCTACGTACAATTGACTTAAGGAGAGATTTTTTGCTGTGCTCGAAACACGAATGATACATTTTGTATCATTATATAAGTGGAGGGGAATTTTATGTTTTAAGTTGATAATTTTTTAAGATAAGTATCTCACCATTTTTATAATGACACGTGGTTTACGGACTCATATTTCGGACATATTGAAAGATCTGACTTAAGGCAATGCTCGATTATGTAACATCACATGCACCGTGGGACAACCCTCACCAGCCTGCCAATCTATTTTGGTATTGATTTCAAAAGTTTGCAACCTAATAATTTGAAGTACTAGCTAGCTAGTTGAGAAGAAGAGAACAAGAAATACTCACCGACGGTGGCTGATCGGAAAGTAGTCCACCCATCCACTACATTCCGGCTGGCTTTCACAACCGTGTTTCCAATCCCATCTCCCAAAAACATCAGATTTGTCTTCTTCTTCACAACCTCCACATTCTCAAAATATGCCCCGGCCTTTATGTATATCACAAACCTACGCATACAAAGATAGCGATTATATACGTCAGTGCGGTCACATTATTTAGAGCGTATGTAATTCTTCTATGTACTAAAGTTCTAATTTTTTTTTTATCACAGTTTAAAGTGGTTCAAACAAGAGTATGATTTGTACAAAAAAAAAATGTAATAATTATCGCACGCGGTAAGAAAAATTAATGATGAAAAAATAAAGCGAGTGTGCAAAAATCAATACAAAATATTGTTATCTATAACCTAGTCGCACTTAGCCCAAAATTAATTATGTAAAATATTTACCTGGTTGCGCTTGAATTAGGAGCCACAGCGACGGCCTCGCTGATGGTAGTGAAGTTTCCAGTGCCGTCCTTGGCCACCACCAAATCGTACTTTGTCTCATTCGTCGCGGACTGCAACAACCTTCGATCTTTCGATGAAAACCAAGTCGGGAACCCCTTTTTTGCAGGTCCGAAGTCGGGGAACATCTCCGACTTAATCGTCTCAGAGTACTCGTACTTCTGAGCTCCCGGAATCTTCTTAAGCATAACGAGCGCATTGCTAACGTGCTGTGAGATTGTATTTATTCTACCTTCCATTTCGCTCTTCACAATTCCCATGTTGCTACTCCGAGGAGCAGTGCCGTTAGCACTAAACCCATCGAGACACGTGTACTGGTTGGTCATTGCAGCACTGAGTAGGGCTTTCAAGTCGTAGTAGCGGTTGGAGTTGAGTTTTTTGTTGGGGGAGAGGTCGGAGATGGCTGACTTGAGCTCGTCGATTGTGTCGCCGAGGAGCTCAAGGCAGTCGTCGAGAGCCCACTGCTGAAGCGAGCTGAGCTTTTTGGTTAACTGCTTTTTGATGCTGGTGCAGTTGGAGGAGGAGGCTTTGACTTCCAACACGGTGTGGGAGACGGTGAAGGAGATGATTTGCGGGAGGGTTTTGGAGGCAAGATTGGGGAAGGTGGCGAGGGTGGAGAGGCAGAGGGATTTGTAGAATGTGTCTTGGCATGCCCAATGGGCTGTTTCTAGAACCTGTTTTTGAATGTGGTTTTGGAAATGGATTTTTGGGGTTTTTGAGTTTGAGTTTTTGAAATGTGGTTTTGAAAAGAGTAGGATTAGGAAAAGGATTGAAGTTGGAAACAATGTTGAGAGCAAGATTTTTGTTCTTCTTAGATTGTACATGGCTGTGTGTTTGTGGCTTTGAGAAACAGAATGGGAGACAGATGCAGGGGCGGAGGAAGGATTTATATAGGCTGCTGGAGGATGAATGTTAAAACAAAGAGACAATTAATGTCATTATGACGGTATTATCAGCTAATCAGAATTTTGTCCTGGATTTTATCTAGTCACATAACACGATGTTATTGATTTTGAATTAATGTTATGGTGACATCTTTCTTGCATAATAAAAGTATCACTTTTTTAGCTAAAACCATGGTGACATCTTTATTGCATAACAAAAGTATGACTTTTGGTATAACCTCTTACTTTAGTCTTTCATATTTGAAACCAATATAATTAGTCTCTAATATTGTCCACCGTCAATCATTTTGGTCATTCGATGAATTTTTTTTTAAAATAAGAATAAAATAATAAAATATCCTCAATTTTTGTCACATTATTTTGGCCCATTATTTATTAAATTGAGGTCATTTTGTCATTTTGATCATTATTTAACAGAATTTTCACGGAAAGATCAAAATGATCGATGATAGACAAACTTAGGGACCACTTTTATTGGTTTCAAATCTCAGAAAGCAAAGTGAAGAATTATGTCAATCTTAAAGATCATTTTGACTAAAAAGTCCAAAAATATTTTCATGAATTAAAATAATTAAAGTAATTTGGAACCTATATCAAAATTTATTTTCAGCAAATTAAAACAATTAAATTAATTTTGAATATCTTCTTTGTCAAAGAAAATGATTGGTAATAAATGTGTGCTTATTTGTGGATCACCCTGCATTGTATAAAAATGTTTGTAATGCT
>JAOTRO020000005.1:9180703-9191999 GCA_028566515.2 Pyracantha coccinea | reverse complement strand
GCACTAAATCTATATAAAGGACATTGGGAATCTTGGTTTCCCCAATGTGGGACAAGAGTCTCAAAACTCCCAACATGTGGCTCCCTAATAAATAAAAAAACGTGAAAGGTTCCGGGTTTGATGTTCTGAGTTGGTGAACCTGTTTGACTGTGGCCACATGCATGGTGAAATTCCTCATAATATCTCTAGGTCCGAAAAATTTGGATAACCATGACTTGTCACCAGTTATTCTTTTCTTTTTTAAAATAAAAAATAAAAAATATCAAATAACTTATGGAGACAAATGATAAGATATTTCTCACAAATTAATTGAAGTGGTGGAAAAGTTCAACGTCTGAATTCAAACTTCATGCATTATATTAATTTGACTTTTTTTATGCCTGTTAATTTGATCTACTTCTAACGACTCGATATCCCATCAAGCATTGTTAATATAGCAGAGTTTTAAGATTAAACTGGGAAAGAATGATGACTGCATAGTGTTACTATTTTTACTTAAAGTATACTATTTCTCAAAGGAGATACATATCAAATATATGTTCACTCTTAATACAACATGCAGAATAATACATCACATAATTTTTGTTCCCAACTTCTTAGTGCCAATAAAAATTTCTCTTAATTTGGGCGTTGAACTTGTCAATCATCATTATTTCTATGATAATTATCAACCAAGTGGGATTAACATAAAAGGTGGAATTTTAGACATGGAAGAAGCTGCTGGAAAGCTTCATTTCATTTGAAGTAAGCTGCGGGAATGCAAGTCCGAAACATTGACTTGGTCACTTCACTTTATCTAGACACCCAACTTGTAATTAAGGTAGGGCATTGAAGAAGCAGAGGACTTGTGTACAGTGTATGGTGTCTGATTATTCCACCGTCTTTGAAACAGCTCGTGTCAATTCCAAATGGCTAAGTTTTCAACGCGGTGTCTGATTATTCCACCGTCTTTGAAACAGACTGTGCATACGTTTCTGGTCGGACTTAAAATATATATTTCTGTGCATGTACATCGATAGCCTAGAAAGTCAAAATAGTGAGAGGTATGGAGCATAGCTTAGCAAGTCAATATAGTGAGCGGTATAGAGCATCTTCAAAGAAGCTTGTAAAGTTTTTATTTAAAAGTGTCATTTGTTAAATTTATTTGGCACATTTATATTATTTTAAAAATTGATCAATTCACTTTTTATCTCACAGGTTTTGTCTAATTTCAATTCATAAAACATCTTCTTCTTTTATTAATTTCATACTAACGACTCGCGATTTCGTATTAATGTTATACAACTGTTAATCAATCTGTCTTTAGTTGTTGAGTGATTATGTGACAAGCACGAAGTCCATATTTAATTATTAATAATGCAAAAATAAGAAGATTATTAATTTAATATTTTATTTAGAAATTAAAAAATAAATAAATGAAAGAAGATACGAGCTCTGCCACCACGCAGAAAAACTCCATTTGCCGTCTCTATTCCATCTGTCCCAAATGCTTAAAAATGAACCTCCACAACCGACGCAAAAACGTTCTTAAAAAGAATGACGATCTGTTCCCTTAAATGACATGTAAATTAACATGTGAGATTGTCCCACAACAGTTATTTACCGTAACTACAAATTAATATGATTGTTTAAACCAAAGCATAAGTGATATGTAGGGTTCGCATTGCTTTGGCATATGGAGAACATGCATGTATACTTCCAAGACACACTGCCGTCACTCGTCAATGCAACGTAGCAGAAGGAAAATATTGAAAACCCACCGTCACTATTTGAACTCGAGTGAACTTTCCTTTTAGTTTACTATAAACTCGTCAAAACTGATTGTGTTAATGGTTATATTTTATTAATCCAATTAGCTAGGCAGGATATAATGGCATGAGAAATACTTATCGGATTCTTTTTAAAATGAAACTCATCATAAATTCTATGTCACTTCATATTTTTTTTACACAATATATTATAATATTGGCTCAAAAATAGACGTTAACCGTGTGGTGACAAAACTTTTTATAAAAAATCTCATTTTTAAGAGAGTTCTCTTAGCATTTCTCTGATCTTATATCTTCTAGGTTAGTTGACAATAATTTCACCTTCAATTTAAAGCAAACCCACTAACAGAATAATATCGATTGAAAATTCAACAAGTAGCAAATGCGACAATATATTTGGCCGAAAGTTATTACATGCAAATACCTCATCAAATTATTATATAAATGAATGAGGATTCTAGGGATTCTTAAATGATGTCCATTCATCATATATCGTGCGGTTAGAAATCATTTTAAATACTTTTATTTTAAATTAAATATAAATAGTACCTGTCGAAAATTGACCACACAATATACGAACACGATTTGAGGATCTCCAAGATCCTCATAAAGCGGATCCTCCTGGTATACAAATCATGCCCGAAGATTGACATCTATCTAGCCTACTCGATGTCACCAATCCCCTTCCCTTTGGCACCTGCCCCCACCGTTGACAAACGTCACGAAGCTTCTAATTTCTAAGTAAATACAAAATACAGTGATATATAAAGTTAATTTAGGAGCTATTAGTGGACAACCCACTCAAGAAATCATATATTTTTATTTTATTTTATTTTACAATAATATAGAGTGATTTTATTGTGAGAACCAAACAAATTCAAGAGAGTACGTACAAAAGGTAATATAGAACTCTTATATGATTACCATACGAACTAAGAGAAAGTGGTACAAATCTGCTACAAAGGTAACAAAGGCAAAAGACCTAACAGACTGGCACCTATGTTTCCAAAATATCACTCGCTAAAACAACGAGACCACATTATTCTATTGGATAAATGGAACTGGGATTACCACATATCTATTAGTCGACGTTTGCATGTACACTAACATCAAGTCCGAGATCTAACGCGTATTTGTTTACACAAAGTTTTACAACTCGGTTGACCTCACAAATACGAATACCCACAAAAATATTGTTCACTCCAACCACCATATTATCAAGCCAGAAAAATAATTCACCTCCCTCTCTCGCCTCCTATATATATATATATATATATATATATATATATGAATCAAGCCTATCACCAATCATCAACTCCACTAAATAGTATACAATACTAATTCAAATTCCAATCCAAATGGCTTATAATTCTAAGCTAATCTCATCCCTCAATCTTTTAGCTTCATTTCTCATCCTTCTCGTTCCACTCTTTGCCTCTCTATCTTTAGCCGCGGATAACTCTTCAACCACGGTCTCTGCCGGAACCATTTGCAAATCCACCCCCGACCCTTCCTTTTGCAAATCTGTCCTCCCTCACAACCACAACCCCGAAAATGTCTACTTCTACGGCCGGTTCTCCGTCCGAAAGTCCTTATCCCAATCCCGAAAATTCTTAAAACTTATCGACAAGTATCTCCAAAGACGTTCTACTTTGTCACCTACCGCCGTCCGAGCCCTCGAGGACTGCCTGCTGCTTGCCCGCCTCAACATGGACTTTTTGCTCAACAGTTTTGAAACCGTCAATATAACTAGCAAAACCCTTTCCACACTCAAAGCCGACGACATCCAAACCCTCCTCAGCGCCATTCTCACCAACCAGCAGACATGTTTCGACGGCATTCAGTCCACCGCGTCGGCGTGGAGTCTGAAAAAGGGCCTCTCCGCCCCGCTCAAAAACGACACGAAATTCTACAGCGTTTCACTAGCACTTTTTACCAAGGGGTGGGTTCCCAAGAAGAAGAAACAAGCCGCGTGGCGCCCGACTAGGACGCAGCGGGGCTTCAAGAACGGACGCTTGCCGCTGAAGATGTCGAGCAAAACGCGTGCCGTTTACGAGAGCGTGAGCAAGCGGAAGATGCTGCAGACGGAGACGGCGGACGATGAGGTGTTAGTGAGTGAGATCGTGACGGTGAGTAGGGATGGAACCGGAAACTTCTCCACCATCAATGACGCCATTGCGGCGGCTCCAAACAACTCTGCACCAACTGATGGGTACTTCTTGATCTATGTCACAGCCGGTGTTTATGAAGAGTACGTCTCGGTTGCTAAAAATAAGAGGTACTTAATGATGGTTGGAGACGGCATTAACCAGACGATTATCACCGGTAACCGGAGCGTTGTTGATGGATGGACAACTTTCAACTCTGCAACATTTGGTAAGTACTCTTAAACAAGAAATTAAAATTCATTATGTTATAATTTACGGCCTAACAACACAATTAGCTGTTTGAGATTGCTTACGTAACACCTCAATACTTTTATTAAAAAAAATCATTAAGACTTTTCTTAAACATTCAAGAGAGTTGCTTGAATGAGCACGACAGAAAACGATGTCATTGAACATTTAAAAGTGCATTAATTGTCAAGAAGAGCTAAACCAAAAGCCACTTAATATTTGACGAGACATAACGGTCAAATTGATTTATGTGCATATTCTATAATATCAGTAATCATTATATAATGTAGTATCTTACAAGTTCTCGAATATGATAAATATTGCAGCTGTGGTTGCACCTGGATTTGTAGCGGTGAACATAACGTTCCGCAACACCGCCGGAGCAATCAAGCACCAAGCCGTTGCAGTCCGAAGCGGCGCGGATCTGTCCACCTTTTATAGTTGCAGCTTTGAAGCGTACCAAGACACACTATACACACATTCTCTTCGGCAATTCTACAGAGAATGTGACATATACGGCACCGTAGACTTCATATTTGGAAATGCTGCAGTGGTTTTCCAAAACTGCAACATTTATCCCCGCCTGCCGATGAGCGGTCAGTTCAACGCCATTACGGCTCAGGGTAGAACAGACCCGAACCAAAACACAGGCACTTCGATTCATAATTGCACCATTCGTGCCGCCGATGATTTAGCCTCTAGCAACAGCAGTACAAAGACTTATTTGGGCAGGCCATGGAAGGAGTATTCTAGGACAGTTTACATGCAGTCTTACATTGATAGCTTGGTGGAACCTGTTGGTTGGCGCGCTTGGGACGGAGATTTTGCTTTAAGCACATTGTATTATGCTGAGTACAACAACACTGGACCCGGATCGAACACTACGAACAGAGTTACGTGGCCCGGTTATCATGCGATTAATTCTACCGACGCCGCTAATTTCACGGTGACTAATTTCTTGCTGGGAGATGATTGGTTGCCTCAAACCGGAGTGCCTTACACCGGCGGATTAATTTGATAAAGTTCTTGGATTGCAAGCCTTTTTTTCATCTTCTCTTTTACTATTCTTTCTCCTTGCCATTTTTTAAAGTGAAGTAATAAGCATGTAATGCCCAATTAAGCATTCTCAATTTACAACTTCGGATTTAAAATTGTAAATGGTTTTATTTTTCGTGTTGTTAACTGATTGGCTTTATAACAATCATGTTAGAAGAAACTTTCTTGATACCTCTTAATACAATTTGTCAAATTTGAAGCATATACGCCAAAAGATTGGATTACATTTTATGTAGTTCGTTGTTAGTAAAAAAAATTTAATGTGACTTCCAAAAATGCTAGAGAAATGCCTGAATATATAGCGTTGGCTGATCAAGCTTTTTTTTTTTATATAAGGCTATGGTATCCTATTATAACGTTGTTGACCTAAAATAGATATGGACTTGTAGTGTAGTGCCTTGACATACCAACATGGGTGGGATTATGTCATGAGGTCCATCCATTTTATAATATATGAACTAGTAACAACATATGATAGAGTGATTTTTCCAGGGCTCATGTTTCCCTCGCTCTTGTTGGTTGTTAGTTTCCAACAGTTTTCCATACTTCAGCATACATCCCAAGCCATCCACGCAATTGAAATGAAGGGCATGAAGGAGTACTCTGTTTCGTGTCGTGCAAAAGATTACAAGTTTAGACGCCCAATTTATTAGGCAGCGATTTATAGCTTCAATTTTATGACTCAAATTTGGTCTAAAAGCCAAGATGTTAATTTGAGACACTCAGCTTTTGTTCTTTTGGTCTGCGAATCTCAAATGGTTCTACTTCTTCGACATAATGCAGTGTAAAGAAAGTTCTACGTTGAACACTAACTTCGGTTTACCAGACCTACTGACCTTTAGTCGTATCACAAAGCTAACAAGTTAAAGAATTCAGACTTTTTTTTATATTTTTTTATATTTTATGTTTAGAAACCTCTGCAATACGAGAGGATTTTTATTGATAGGGAAAAAAGAAATTATACCTAGTCAAGAGGATATAAATCTTACCCTCATAATGCAAGAAAAATAAAATAAAAAATACATGAAAAAGAAGGAAAGACATAAGAAAAAGGACTTGTAGGCCGGGATGCTCGAAAAATCGTATGAAGAAAAGGAAGTCTGCAAGGGTGGAACCACATGCCATATAGGGAAAGATGAAAGTAACCCTAAATTTGGTAATTTATCAATGACCGCATTCCGTTCTCGACAAAAATATGAGAGCACCGGAAAATCATGTGCTTCAAAAGGGAAAGGCATTTTTTCCAACAAATCCACAGCTGCCAAAGAGGAGAAAAAGAGTCCGAATAAAAGTAGGAGATCACACTGAAATCGTCGCTTTTGAGCCACAAATTTCGCCACCCTGCGCGTGGGCCAACTCCACAACAAGGATGAAAACATGAAGCTCCGCATAGAAAGAAGTCTATGATGTCACAAACTCTGAAAGAAACCACCAAAAAAATAACCCACTAAATCACGAAAATCCCATGACAATTGTACGACCCGAGTTACCCTTAGCAAGCCCATACGCTCACCCTAGCCCAATTATACGGAGGATGCCAAAGAATGAGAACAGTAAAAGGAGCATTACATAACTTGATTGGAATACCAAGAGAGATTAAAAGTTGCTTATTCAAAACTCCGCGAACATAACCAAGAGAGAAAACTCCAAACTGCCAACTCCGACGTTCATAAATTTATTTATATATATCACCTTTTAATGCATGAATACAAGATTATGGGCTATCAGACCCCTTTGATCTGTTACATAGAGAAGAAGACTCTCTCAAAAGTGAGACTTTTTATGGATTCTCTGTCATTTCATGTTTTTTGCAAAAGGTTTTCTAATATTGACACGGAAATTGTGTCAAAAATATGATGTGGCGGAGAGTATATAAAGAGTCCCACTTTTGAGAGAGTCTCCTTAATTAGCATAGAGAAATGCTAAGAAAACTCTCTCAAAAGTGGGAGAGAATTTTTAGTATGACCGGTACACAGGGTGGTACACCACGTATTACTATACAAATTGTGGGATATGTGTGTTAAAAAGTTAATAACTCAAAAAATAAAATTTCACACCACTGATATAAAAATATGTGGTGTATCATCCATATTCTAGTCACAATGAAAAATTTCTCGCTTATGGGACTCTCCGCCACCTTATTTTTTGATAAAATTATCGTGTCAACATTATAAAACTTCATGCCAAAAAAGCGAAGTAACGAAGAATCCATAAAAAATTTCACTTTAACAAAGCCTCCTTAACATATCTCCATAAGCATTTTCCTTGTTACACGAGCAACAAAATTGATTGCGTCCTTGTACTCTTTTTTATTTCTGCTCCTTATCTTTGCTATGACGCATCTGAAATGAATGTACATGCCACTCATAGAAGACAACTACATAGGAGTTACCATAAGCAATCCTTCTGAACCGCCTTCTTTCACGTGCATGTGTTCCGTTATACCTTGGAACTCTCATGCATCTTATTAATCTCTACTTAAACAAAATCACGAACATTTAATTTACTAGGTTTGCTCTTCTAATTGTTTCTGACAGATCACATCAACTTGATGATATAGCTATACCATCTTGTGACGGCAGACATTGCTTTGAGTTTGGCAAAGACTATTAGAGAGAACTCAGTGAAGGATGCATCGCTACGTATTTGCACATGATTATTTGGTTTAAAAGCCGTTAATTAGGTGTTGAGTTCAAATTTCATAAAAAATTGTTAATAAAATTGTTGCATGATATATATAACCAACAATTGTCATTGAAAAACTGTGAGTCATTCATAAAGTTGTCACATTTTAGTAATTTATAATTTATATTAATTACATAAATTTAAAAATTTGACCATATTTAGCTAGCTACTAATTAAATCCGTACGATGAGGATTCAAGAAAATCACTTTTCTGCGGGCAAGACCTTGATTATGGACAAAATATTATTACACAACAGGCGGAACGCTTTGTTCTTCGCTACCATCACGGATTCCTGTCCCTTAAGAGAGTTGTCACAGAAGTCGGCGTCAGAAATCGCCACGTTGACCCACACTTCAACGTCCTTGAAGTTACTCGCCGAGATGGCGGCGGTGCAGTCGTCGAGCTGGTCGTTGGCATCGGAGTAGTGCTCAACGCAGTCCGCCAACCCCTGCTGAATCACGGGGTCCAATGTGGTGGCGTTGTGCATGAGCAACGACCGCATGTGCTCGTCCACGTCGGCGGCCATTGCTGCGGCCAGCCGAACGGCAATGTAGGCGAGGCCGATGAGGTCAGCGCCCTTGCTGTTCGAGTCCTTCTCTAGGGATTCGATGCATAAGTCCTTCCTGGGTGAATGCTGGCACGCTTGTTCAAGAAGCTTCATATTCACCTCCCCCGCGGCGGCAGCGGTGTTGCTTCCTTCACTTTCACCTTGACCTTGACCATTACCGGCGACCACGACAAATCTTGCGGCACACAATGTTGAGAGGAAGAAAAATGCTGCTGCAATTGGCTTCATTATTTTTCTTTTCTATTTTTGTTGTTGTTAAATTAATAGAAGGGGATTATTTAATTAGAAAACAAGGAGAATGAGTATATAAATATGAGGAGGAATTGGAATGGTGGTCGGTTTTTGTGAGAGGAGAGCCTCTCAATGCTGCGATTTATGAGGAACCTTCACTGGTTTCTCCTAATTTTTTAAACGCGTATTGGACGTTGATTTGAACGAGTGGGACTGAAGGTGGATTTTGTTCTTCCAAATTTAACACATGTATGGTTATGCGGCTTGTGCTGAACATAGGCAATTTGGAAATCGGGATTGGAAGGTTGGGCTTGAGTTATGATGGCTTTCCAAATTTCGTTAGAGGTTTGTAGCCCTAGGTATGCTTGGGCTATGTTCGTATTTTTGTTTGGTGGCTTGGTATAACTAAATTATTAACATTGTAAAAGACTAATTTTTCGCCATTGTTGAATGAATGGGATACATGAGAGTGCCTTGGAGTTGAAGAAAACCTTAGGGCCGTTTGAAAACCACTTGTTTTCAACTTTTAGTTTTCACTTTTTTTAAAAAAAACGGATAGTAGTTATCATTTTTTTTAAAACAAAATAGTTATCAAACTCTCCCTTAAATAAATAACATGACAAATTGGATATACACTCTTCCAAAAGAACATGACCGAATGTATTGATAACGTAGCTTTTCCAATGCACGCGAGTCAACCTTTATAAGATTGGCTGGTTGGTCTGGCCTACTAAATATTTTAGCACAACAAGTAGGCATCATTTATAAAGTTAACATCCACCACTTGCTTGAAGTAAGCTACCACCTCTTAACAAGCAAGCTGAAGTAACGCTCCACCATCTGCTTAAAGAAAGTTGTCTCCTTTTTATTGACAGCTTTTGCTTCTCTCAACCAATTTTGCTTATTTCGGAACCAAAACTAAGAGGTTAGAGTTTGAGAGAGAGATTTGTTTAAGGAACTCAATTGTTGGATTCCATTGTTCAAGCATAGTGAATCGTGTAAGTATCCTTGTGTTGTAAGCTTTGCATTGCTTTGCTTCCATCATTCTGAATTTTTAAACTACTATGTTATCGAATTGTGATTCAGTTTTCAGTTATTTGAACCTCAGTTGATTGTTGATTCAGATGCCATTGCCTTCGTTTCATTGTTCAAAGTGTTTATAATCGAACATCGAATAGCATCTGAACATGTGGTTGATACAGTTCGTTTGAATCATCTGAAGGAGTCTAGACCTTTAATCATATAGTAATAAGGCTCATGTGACCACCATGGGAATAAGGCTTCATTAGGTATATTGTTGAGGAATTACAGAACTTAATTGTATTGTTATTGATTCACTAAAATCTTGTGTTCATTGTATTTCAGCTCTTGAATCCAACTCCTTTGATCTTCCATTCGAATCATTTCGTTTCAGATATTGATGCTTACTCAGCTTTGTAGCTCACCCTTTTTCCCTTCACTTTCAATACATATCAGAGGAAACCCATTTAACATTTCCTGCAACATGATTGATAGCAAATATAATTTGTAATATCGTAGGGCACTTGACATTTTTTTTCGATCACATTCAGATATAATAATGCTATATATATTAGATATATAATTTTTTTGGGGACCCTTTAAAATTGGGGGCCCTATGCGATCGAACACGTTGCTCCTATAAGAATTGTGCTTGATATTGAGCTTGTATTCATTTAACGTTTATATAGAACTCTAGAACAAACTCTTCAAAACAAACAAAAACAAAAGAAAAAGTACAGAAAATACAAAATCAAAATATTATCATACAATCTATTTGAATTCAAAATAGTCAAACAGTTAAAGGATTGGATTGAGGCAAGCCTTGACTAACTCCATTGTTATTGCTTGTGTTTGTTGTGGCGGGAACTGAGCTTTTCAAACTTGGTTTATCACACCCAAGCAAGCTGAGCGGTTGCCGGCAAACGGGAAGCTTGGAGAGAAGGTAATTGAAACAATAAGTGGACAGTCCTTTGGTCAAGAAATCAGCAAGTTGATCTTGCGTGGCAACATAACCAACCTGCAGTTCATGGCGTGTGACCTTTTCTCGAATATAATGGAAATCAACTTCGAAATGTCGTGTGCAAGCATGAAAAACGGGGTTAGACGCTAAGGAGATTGCTGAAATATTATCACACCATGCTTTTGGAGGAGAAAGCTGAAGATGCAAATCTTTGAAGAGCTTACGAGACCAGGAAATGGTGGCTGCGGTGATGGCCAGTTGTCTGTATTCAGACTTCGTGCTTGATCGAGACACTCCCTTTTATTTCTTAGAACTCCAGGATACAAGATTTGGACCAAGAAAAATACAATACCCTCCAATGGATTTGCGATCATCGGGATCGCCAGCATAGTCAGAGTTAGCAAAGGCAGTGAGGGTGAGAGGTCCAGGTTTATACAAAAATCTATGATCAAAAGTGGACTTTAAATACCGAAGAATTCTTTTAACAACAATCCAGTGTGTAGTGGTGGGTTTATGCATGAACTAGAAAACCTGGTTGACAGAGAAAGCAATATCAAGACGTGTGAAGGTGAGATATTAGAGTGCACCCACCACACTCTTGAATTTGGT
>JAOTRO020000005.1:9128583-9146967 GCA_028566515.2 Pyracantha coccinea | reverse complement strand
ATGCATGCATAATATCATAAGCAATTAAATAAAGACTACATATTCATGCTAAGGCTCAAGGCATCGCCCTAGCAAACGAAAATTAGCTAGGAACATCCATAAAACAAAAGCAATTTATTGAAATAGAGAAAGGATAGAAAACACCTAGAAAATAAACTTCAAAAACTCTCTAGAGTAGTGTGTGCGTTCTCCCCCCTGAAAAAGCCTTATTTATACTACTACAAAATAAAATCCTAAAAGGTCTTAGAATAAAACTAGGTAACATAATAAAATAATAAAACAGAAAATAAAGGTTTCCTATTTGAACTCAAGCTAAAGACGTCCCCTACAAATTCTCATAAGGAGTCTTCCTCAAAATATAACATCTTGACTTCCAAAATACCCAAAATGTCCAGAAGCGTCAAATTGGGAAAGCTGTCCGTTGGGCTTTTATTTCATTACCACGGTCAAACGGCTTGGTAGAAAAATATGGAATTTTGATACAATCATCTTGAAAGACTCATGAACATCCTCCAGTTGGAATTACTTCAAAATTCATCCATTTGATTCCTTTTTTTTTTCTAGAGGAAGTCGAATGTCCTACATTAGAAATATATAACAAAGTATCAAAATCTCACAAAATAACCAATAAATTAATACTAAGATTAGGGTAAAATATATGGTATACAAGCAACTCATCAATGGGGACGGAGGCTGAAGGATTTTCACCCTTTTAACCTAATATTCTTTCAATTTCGACAGAACATCCTCCAATTAATTTGAACTTTGTTTTTAACTTTTTTGCCACTGCTGCACATCTAGTCTTCTCAACAAACACAACATGCCATATAATCTGGAGGGGAAACTAAAAAAGAAATTATTATTAGTATTTGGAAGATTCATAAATAAGTAGAGACTTCACCAAATTATTCAACTTGTCCATAGAAATCGAACTCCAGAAAGCTTTCATAATTCCCATAAAGAAACTTCACCAAATTATTCAATTTGAGATTTTATTTTCTAAATGGGTGTAAAGATAAATTTACATTTTGAATTGTGTTTGTGAGGTTACTTTAGGTAGTAAATTTGGATTTAAAGAGATATTAAGTATTTAATTAAAAATAATATGAATGTAAAAAAATGTTATATGGGTTCAAATAAAGTTTCCCAACCCTAATCCCTAATTCCACATCTGATTTCTCCAGATTATTGTTGCTCCTCCGATAAGAAACCCACGTCAATGTCAGACTTCCCACCGGAGCTACTGTTCGACATCCTATCAAGGCTTCCGCCCAAGGATTTGATTCGATTCCTCTGCGTTTCCAAAGCTTGGAATGCCATCATCCGCCACCACCACTTCATCAAAGCTCATCTTCAACGCTCCATCCAAACCAATTCCTTTCGCACCATTTTAGTCAGGTCAATTGACTCCCCCTCATCAGATTTTTTTTCATCGGCTTTCGACGGCAGCGAAACGTTCCGGACAGCCGTTAAAATTGAGCGGCCGTTGAAATCCCCTGAGAGGTATCAGATACTGGGGTGCTCGATTCATGGAGTGGTTTGCATTTGCAATAGTCTCCGTACGAATGTTGCTTTGTGGAACCCGTCAATCCAAAAGTTTAAGACGATTCCCCTCCCAGCCATTGAGCAGCAGCAGCCATCATCAGATTTACATATATCCCTAGGGTTCGGGTATGATTCAGTTAGTGATGACTTTAAACTTTTGCGAATTGCGGAGCTTGTTAATAGTAAGGGAGTCTTTGTGAGTTCTGAAGTTAGTATTTACAGCCTCAAATTGAACTCATGGAAAAGGATCAAGAACTTGCCTCGCAATGATTTTAGTACACTGAATGTGTATGACACGGCGCTGGTGTTTTCAAATGGTGCTCTGTGTTGGCTAATGCCGAACAGATTAGATATGTATCGATTCATAATTCTGACCCTTGATCTTGCTACTGAAAAGTATCGGGAGTTTGACACCCCGGTGGATGAGGATTACAGTACCATCATGGAGTTGGAGGTTTTAGGGGGCTCTCTATGTGTTTCTGTTCATGATTGGGACACCGGAAATGATGTTTGGATTATGAAGGATTTTGGAGGACCTTGGACCCTTCTGTATTCTATTAAAAAGGAAACAATGACTTGGTTGCTTAACTATTGCCCACCTTTGGTCTTCGCAAAGAACGGTGAAATGGTTCTTTTGAAGAAGGACGAGGAAGCATTTGTTTGGTTTGATTTAAAGGGAAAAATTGGATACCAAGATAATATTTGCGGTCTGCCACTTCGCTTTGATGCAAAGATTTGTGAGGGCAGCCTCTGTCTCATTGATGGTGATCCCGTGATTGGTGGGAGGCAGCTGTAGTTCTCTTCTACCTCTAATTTCGACCAGTGAAGGGTTTGTAGAGGTAGTCAAAGCAACAAAAGACGGCCTTAATTACGGTGGAAGGTTGGTAATTGGCTTGATAGGTTGAAATACAAGTACGTGAACTTATGTGCCTTGCTATGTTCTAGGCTTATTGATCTTTCATCTTTTAGTTAAGTGTTTTTTCTTATTGTAACAGTATTAACTAGATAGTTTGCCAGTTGTCAGAATTGTTTTCAAATCAATCGTTGCCTTTCTCGTATGTTTGGTTGGTTGGTTTTCTTCTTGTGTCTGAATAACTGATGATGTGCTGCAATTTCCTGGCATCCGATTGACCGTGTTCCGTTGTCTTTTCTCTTGATGTTTGTCCTGTTTCTGTTGGGAGCTTTGTAAGCATATTAATATTCGGAGGACAATTAACCATTTACGGATCAAATTAATGACATGCTTCAGATTCCCTTTTGAAAAAGGAACACACATTTTTCGTGCACCCTTGCTGCAAGGCCTTGAACATGCAACGGAACATGAATCTATGATGTTTTCTTGTTTGTCTCTTTTTGAGGATGGACTGTCGTAGGTTTTTCTTTTAATTCGTTTAGAGCACTTCCACCTCTAACAACCCACTCCACCCCACCCAATAGGCTGGTCCAAAGTGGAGGCCAGCTTTGAGGCCAACACATAATAGACTGAGCAAAAGACCAGCCTATATGACGCCAGGCTGACGTCAGTCATGTGAATTTCTTTTTTTTGCCGTTGTATTGTGGGATACAGGGTGCGCGTTCCAACATTAAAAAAAAGTCATAATATTAAGGGCCACGTGTCCACTTTTGGACGGTTAGATTTCTTTTTCTTTTTTTTTATAAATCTAACGGTCCAGATTAATTAACTAAATTAAAAATTATAAAAAATTGTATAAAAATACAAAAAAATTAAAAGATTTATATATATACCTAACCATTTTTCAAAAAAATTGTACTTTCGGAAAATGACACGTGGCGTGACAAGATTGGTTAAAATTTCTATCCGAAATTAAAAATAAATTTATTTATTTATTATTTTATAAAATTTAATACGAATTGACTAGACTCTTGCCCAGCTCATTTTTTATGGATGGAGATACATTTGGCCAATTATTGTTCATTAGAATCAATTACTATTCATTTGAGTGGATTAAATGGACTTTGGGCCAGCTCATTTTTTAGAGATGGAGTTGCTCTTAATCGATAGTAGACACATTTTCTCTCCTTTTGCACACTTATTTTCTTTTATCCCTCAATTTTTTTTAATTCGTTTAATCTATAGGCCATAAATAAACAAGGATGTGCAACAGAAAAACATTGTGTTGAATTCACTTACATAATTCACTCATTTATAATGAAATCCTTCTCTTCAAAATAGGAAGAAAAGAAAATTTATAATGAAATCATTCTCTTCAAAAAGGAAGAAAAGAAAGTGGTGATTGACAATACAAAAACAGAGCAGTGATAGTGGTTAATATGTTAAGAATTAATTCCACATCAATAAAAAGAGAGATTTGCATGTGCTTATAAGTAGTTGGGTTACTCCCTTTATCGCCGATTGATTATGTGGTAAAACCTCAATTTCTTCATAGTAGAATACTATGATCACACGAAACCGCCCTCGCCTCGCCTTGCCACGTCATTCCTTGCATTGCAACATCATTTGTTGGTAGACAAGCAAAGGAGGCGAGGCTATGTAGTCACCCTTCCCCAAAATCTGTTTTACGTTCGAAACATAAAATAATTTGTGCAAACACTATCTATGGAAAGCGAGTGAAAACTTGTGCAGCAACTCTACATGGTTTGAGGGCAATGATGTAGAGCTCGTTTGGATGTGCTTTTAAAATGACTGAAAGCGCTTTTAGAGAAAATGTTTTTGGGTTCCAAACGCACTTTAATGCTTTCTGCAAGAAACACCAGTTATGTGATTCTTCCGTAAAGCACTTTAAGTGTTTTTCCAGGATTTACTTGCATTTTTGCTAAGGATTGGTTCCAAAAATATTTTCACCAAAAGCGCTTTCAGTTGTTTTGAAAACACATCCAAATGAGCCCTAAAACATCTTGACAGGAAGGACGCGTTCATGGAGTATGCAAAGAAATGCTCACAAACCACCTCTTTTCGCGGGGTGAAGCTGCCTCCAAGGAGGGTCCTTACAACATATGTATAGGCACTCAGCAGTAAAATCTATTTTCTTGAGCACGATGATCGTCAGACCGATAGTTTCTTGGTTGTATGACATTGCTAGTTAGTTTAGGTTATGGGAGGCAAAGGAACCATGAAGTAGCAAAAGGAGTGTTTTTTAGCCATGAACAAAGAGTTAAAGTACCGCTTAAAATTCCTGGAATTTGCATCACAATCCCAAGAAGGTGCCGTCCGAGTCCTGGAAACCTTTTTGTGGATGAAAATTTCTGTCGTCTTCTCTTTTGACGAAAATGCATCTGCAAAATAATAACACCTAAAATTAAAGTCAAAAGCCTCACGCGCCCACGATGAATGAGGATTTTGGCCGAAGAATCTCCCCAAAGTTAAGAATTTGAAAGAGAATGTCTTTAGAAATTTGTGGGTAGAGAATGGCCTAGGTTTTTAGTGGAAGAATATGACTATTTATAAGGGTGTGGCCAGCCTTATTTGAAGAATAGGAAAGGGCCATATATGGTGGATTTATGAGTATAATTGCAAGATATTATGTGAAATAATATATTGCAATTAACTTGGCAATTAATCCTAAATAAAATTGGGAGTTACCTTTTGAATGAGGATTTGATGAGGAGTGATGAAATGAATTTGAATAAATACCATTTTGATCACCCTTGATTCTTACTTGATTGAGCCGTTATTGTCCATTGCATGCACGTGAGAATCAGAATGTGCCTGAGGGTAATTTTATCCTTTTAACGCAAAAATCCACGTGTTACCTTTACAATTTTCTTGATTATTTTTTCCTCTATGCTTTTTCTTAGTTATTTAGCCTCTCCAGTCCATGAAAACCTGCATTGACGTGTTGAGATTGAAGTCCATCCCTTTATCCTGAATCCGTTAAGGTCCTCGTACCGCCACCTTCCAGCGCCATTAGCATCTCATGTTTTCGTGTTCATGGTCTGAAGCTCCTGCGAATTTGCGAGGGAGCGGACGACGAACAACAGAGCTCGGGAAATGTGAGAGAGATTATGAAAGCGAGATGGAAGTTGATTTCAATGGCGTTTTGGTGTTTGTTTGACTCGGTTTATATAAGACCCGAATTAATTCGGCCCAAACCCGGTGGGCTGACCATGACATTGGACTTTGCACACAGTCAAACAACTTGTGAAAGCCCGCCAAAAGAAGCTTGCTGCGGACGCTGGGGGAGTAGGAGAAGACCTCCACACTGCAACTCCCGCTTCAAAATCCCTCCTCCGCTTCACAGTTTCAACCATCTCTCCCCCAATGGCAAGCAAGCTCAAAGTAGAAGAGCTCCGAAACGAATTGGGTCAGCGTGGCCTCCCCACCACCGGAGCGAAGCCCACCCTGGTCTGACAACACCCCCTCTCTCCACTCTCTCTCTCTCTCTCTCTCTCTCTCTATCTCTCTCTTTCTCTGGTATTGATTTTGATTTTCTGCAGGTTCGGAGGCTCGATTCTGCTCTTCGCGAGGAGAAGAAGCAACCCACAGGCGCAAGTGATGGTTCAGCAGCAGCAGCTTCACTGGTTAGTAGAAAGAGGGAAAGGAAGTTAATTGAAGAGGAGGGAGGTGGGGATTCAACTGTGTCCGAGAAAATGAAGGCCACCGAAAAGTTTAGTGGCATGAGCGTGAAGCAATTGCGCGAAGAAGCCGCTCTTTGTGGAGTTTCGGCAACTGGGTCGAAAAAAGAATTGCTGGAGAGGCTTTCTGAACATTCTGATGCCATTGCTCTAGGTAAAGGTATGAGCTTTCACATTCTGTGTTTGGCTGCCAAGAAATATTTTGTAGGAAATGACTAGTAATAGATGTCCCAATTTTTATCTGAGTGAAGATTTTTTGTTTTTCGAATTACAACTGGGTGTTTATTTTGTTATGCTCTGTGGTGATGCTAGCTAATGAGGAAGGAAATGGCAGCAAGGAGAAGATAGCAACCGCAACCAAAAAGGGTGCGGCGGTACTGGATCAGTGGCTACCGGATGACATAAGGGCACATTATCATGTTTTGCAAGTGGCAAGTCTATATTGATATGTCAATTTCATTTCTTGCTTAGTAATTGGTGTCAATTCCATTTGTTTCTAATTAGGAATTATCTAATGATGTTTTTGGTGTAGGGGGATGATATATACGATGCCATGTTAAACCAGACCAATGTCGGTCATAACAATAACAAGTTCTATCTGATTCAAGTTCTTGGTAAAACCCTTTCCTCCTTTCAACAAATAATTAGTCAACTAGATCTTTTGATTGTCGTAATTTTGAATTCATGACAATGCAGATGGAGTTAGGCTGACACTTGTGATTCTAGCAATCAAACTTATCAAGTAATAGAAAATTTCACTGAGAAGTTGAGAACGATTTCAGTTTGTAACTAATACTGATTATAATGTTTAACAAATTACAGAAACATCATTTATGCTTTTTTCACATAAATAAAGTTTCATCTGCTCCATTGAGTTATGATCCTCATGGCATTGGCGCATTACACAAGTTCTGGCTATGTGTACTCATCCGCATTTTATTTCTTTGTAACATGCAGAATCTGATGTTGGTGGAAGTTTCATGATTTACTATAGATGGGGGAGAGTAGGTGTTAAGGGTCAGAACAAGCTAGCTCCCCACGCATCCCGCGAGAGCGCGATCAATGAGTTTAAACAGAAATTCTATGACAAAACCAGGAATGATTGGTCCAATCGAAAAATGTTCCAGCCTATCCCATCCTGCTATATGTGGATAGAAATGGATTACAGTGAAAAGGAAGAGCAGTCAGCTGTGAGTATCCACAACTCTTGGTTTATGTTTGTATAACTTTCTGAATTCTGGGGATACTCTTTATTCCCTGAAGCGATTCTTGGTTGCAAATTACTGAGGACATGTCTTTCCTAATGAAAAGGAAAATTATCTGCTTGCTCCTTCTTATTATTTGATAATGATTATCAGGTCGAAGAAAAGAATGGCTCTGCTTTAGGACGTCAACCTGTGGAAACACAACTTGAGCCCTGCATTGCAAAGTTTATATCTCTTATTTGCAACATAGGCATGATGAAGCAGCATATGATGGAAATAGGTTAGTCTGATTCACTGTCAAAAAGACATTATATTGCAAATTACAGCTCATAATAATCTAAAGCTGTTCAGTTGCTTAAATCAGACTAATAATTTTATTTGGAGACTCAAACGTTTCTTTCGGTGTATGATGTTTAGTTAGCTGATGTACTTTTTCCCTTATTTGGACACATTCTTCTTCTTTGGTAGGATACAACGCTGATAAGTTGCCTCTGGGTAAGCTTAGCAAATCAACAATTCTAAAGGTAAGCTTTTGGCCTATAAAGTGAAGTCTCCTCCAGTTCATGCTAGTTATTTTGTTGTTGAAAGTTAATTGTAGGAAATTGCTGGGCTCCATTAGATTAGATCACATTTTGACATCTATGCAATAAAAGAAAAAGTTTTGTGTGCATGTCAAACTGTGATTTGCAAGTAGGAATAGCTACTTCCAAGGCAAGGGGGCGTGTATTTTCCAAAATTGTATTTCAGTTACTAGTTAACCTGAACAACTGAAAAGGATATTTCCTAGAACTTCTGTCAGGACTTTCTCTAAATTAACTTGAAACAATTTGGAATGAATTATGGTACAAGACATTGATGTTTCGTATAGTGTCTTCTCTTTTGATCCGCTTCTCCATGAAGATTCAACGAACCAATAATTTTTTTATTTTTTTGAAACATATAGGGCTATAACATCCTGCAGAGGATTTCTGATGTGATTGGCTCATTTAATAGGAAATTAATCGAACAACTAAGCGGGTAAGGTTTCTCTTCTCTCTCTCCCTCCCCCCACCCGAAACCCCCAATAAAAGTGATTTTATTTGTTAAATCTTTAAAATATACTTTTAACAAAATGCTTGACTAACATGCAAAGTTCTTTTGGTACCTTTAGCTTTAAATAAACTTGGAATTCCAATTTTGATGGGCATCCTCTTGCAGAGAGTTCTACACTGTCATTCCTCATGACTTTGGGTTTAAAAAAATGCGTGAGTTCTCTCTCTCTCTCTCTCTCTGTGATTATAAAAGAAGGCATCTAATTGGTTTGGAAATTTGAGTAATGCAGATAACTTTGTAATTGATACTCCTCAGAAGTTGAAACACAAGCTAGAAATGGTAATTCTTTTTGTAATTTGTTTCTTGTATATGTGTGTATAGTTCGGCTAAGAACTTTCAAACTTAAATCAAAGGTTATTTTCCTTTGTATAAATATCGTGCCACCTATAAGTGCTATTTGAGTGTGGCGATTATTATTAACTCTTCTCTACCTGAAGGTTGAAGCGCTAGGTGAAATTGAGGTTGCAACAAAATTGTTGAAGGATGACACAGGAATGCAGGTAAATCTCTTTTAGGCTTGTTCCTCATAGTTCACTTGCGGACTTGCCCTTATGTCCTAGTATCTATCCTTCCTACTAATGTATGTTTCTGCCACCATTATAGGGAGATCCCTTGTATTCCAGTTATCAACGCCTTCATTGTGAGCTGACACCGGTTGGTGCTGATTCTTGTGAATTTGATATGGTAACTATGAGTTATGAGCAATGGAAATTCGAATACAAACAAAATTAAGCTAATTCAACTTACATTGTTGGTGCTGATTCTCGTGAATTTTATTGCTGTCGTCAGATTACAAAATATTTGCATAATACTCATGCAAAAACACATGCAACTTACACTGTTGATATCGTTCAAATATTCCGCACATCTAAAGAGGGTGAAGTTGAGCGCTTCAGAAAGGTTAGGTTGATCTATGAGAGGCTTTTCATAAAATGTTTCATCCACCTTGGATAATTTTACAAATACTTGAAATTTCCTTGTTGGTCTTGAATATCCTACATTTTTATTTTAAGCAATTTCTATTTGTGTTTTACTCTTGTGAGCAGTTTTCTAGTATGAAAAATAGAATGCTTTTATGGCATGGTTCTCGTCTTACAAATTGGGCTGGCATATTATCTCAAGGTGATCCTTTATGGTTTAGCTTCAAATCATGGGTGGGTGTGTTTGCGTGTGTCACTGTGTGCACACTCGTGCAGATACAGTATGAATGTTTTACTGCTTAATAATTTAGTTAAACATGTGTGGTGACAACCCAGGCTTGCGCATAGCTCCACCTGAAGCCCCAGTGACTGGTTACATGTTCGGGAAAGGAGTTTACTTCGCAGACATGTTCTCCAAAAGTGCAAATTATTGCTATGCATCTAATGGCTGTACATCTGGGGTGCTGCTTCTATGTGAGGTAGTCTTTCAAGTTTCAGCAAGTAAAAAACAAAAATTTTATACTAAAAACAAAAACACCTGATGTTAAGAGTGGTTTGGCATCAGATTATCAAGTATATTCTTCAATGCATTGTATATCATTAAGATCAAGATTTATACGAGAGACTGGAAAAATATTTCTGGATTGAAATTTGAATTTCCCCAACCACAGATCTGCTGCACTCGACGGCCCAACAGAGTACTTTGAGGGACTGCACTTCACATATATGTGCTTCACTTTTTCGGACTAAATGTTCTAAATTCTTTTTAACTATGTTTTATTTAGGTTGCGCTGGGCGACATGGCTGAGCTTTTAACCGCTAAGTATGATGCTGACAAGTTACCAGTAGGAAAACTAAGGTTTGTGTCTCTGTTTTCTTTATTGGACACTCCCATCTATAGCTGATACGTAATAACTAAACTGTTTGAGTGATGAAACTACTTCTGGTCAATTGTGCTTTTGATATTTTGCATTGTAAGTTTATCTTCCTTACCAAACAAAATTTGTATCTTTTTTTTATCGAGAAGTTTATCCGCGTTATGTGTGAGAGAATTGGCCTTTGACGAAAGCTTGTTGCATTATCTCCGTTTTCTGAAACGAAAACGTGTACTGCATGACTTAATTTGGCATGTAACATAATACTGCAGCACCAAAGGAGTTGGGGGAACTGAACCAGATTTTTCAGAAGCTCAGTTACTAGATGATGGTGTCGTGGTTCCCCTAGGAAGGCCGAAAGAGAATGCAAGCCACCCGAAGGTAGAAGTACATCATTTTTTCGAATTACTTTGGATGTGAATTTGACTTGGAACTGTTAAACCAGGCAGGCAGATTTATTGTAAATTAATCTTGTTTACGTGCTCCTTGCAGGGTTCATTACTGTACAATGAGTACACAGTTTACAATGTGGAACAGATCAGGATGCGCTACGTTGTTCAAGTTAATTTCAATTTCAAGATATTATGATTAGCATCTGGATATATAGAACTAGATACGATCAGTGTTGTAGTCGTACCTTTTGCCTTTACTTATTTATCTTTGTTTTTTGACTTGTCTCCTCCGTTCTTCCTCTGCAAATCACACTTTGACACATGCATACATTACTCATGGAAAAAGACAAATAGAAAAAATTGTGCACGTACGTCGTATTGTGATTGACAGAGAATGGGAAAGCCTAATTTCAACGGCAAGAAAACAACTATTTATCTCATATTTTTACTTTTTCTAAACATGAATTCCACTTTAAGATTACTTTTGCCCCAAATATTATCATAATTCTTGTTTTGTAATACTAATAAAATTGAGTAAAATATCAGTAGTTGCAAGTCGGTGTTAAAGCAAAGAAATGGACAAGAAAATGAAGAAATCCCAATAAAGATGCACCTACGCAGACCACCACAAGTACCTTTTGTGTTGTTGTTCTTTTAAGTGTTTGAATCCAAGTCAAACATATCAATCAAGTATGGTGGAAAAAATTGAAGTTTATGGGGAGGGATGGAAGGAAAAGGAAGCATGATTGAGTTTCACATTCAAATCCCCTACATACATACATGAGTGTGTGACCAAATAAAGCATTTACTACGACACCCCATTTTTCAAGCGCTGGGTGCAAACACACGCCAAGTATTTATGTTCCTACACCTAAGATTTCATCATGACCTCATCCAGAATCTATGTTCTTCAAACACAATTTTGTGGTTTCAGAGGGTGACCTCAAATTTCAATTTTGACTTAAACGGGCCTCGGTATCAGACTTGAACAAGAAAGACTCGAGTGTAACATACGTGATGGTGAGAAATACAGATGGAGATGAATAACTAGTTAGTGATTACACAATAGAATTATCTTGCTAAAACGGAAATTAAGTTTTGTGATGATAGAGATTAGAAAAAGAAAGATATATCTCCGGTTGTATACTATAAATCCGGGATGCTAAAGCAAAAAGGAGCAAGAGTGAATAAACATCATGACTGAAACTGAATTTTACAGTAGTGTCACGAAATGAAATCTATGTCCACCTCTACATATTCAACTTTGTCAGTTTACCTTACCCCACAACATTAACAACGAAAGAAAAGAATGGACATATAGATGGTTCAGCTTGAAAAATGGTACAAGGTTTTTGCACTAAACCAGTGCTGTAACCGATATATATCCCAGCCTCCGTATTTAGCATTGGTGTTTAATGCGCGTAACCATTGTTAAATGTAGAGTCTCAAAATCCTGGAAATCACATATTGTACATTGAAGGGTTTCGAACGGTAAATCACATATTGTACATTGTATAATATGTAGTAAGTTTACTTATATCCACCTAACCTACCTATGCATTTGCCTAGACTCCATCTAGACACATAGGAGGCCCCGGCCCGCCTCTAGACTAGCGCCTAATGTCCATTGATTAGGACCGCCTGAAGTTAGAATCTTGAATCCGTCACTGCTCACCACTAAGTTAAGTTGGCTAACCCTAGTAGGTTATACTATCAAAGATTTTGTAGATAGATAATGTTGGCGTGGCGCAGGAAAGAGTGGTGAGGGGGTTGAAAAATGCACGCTTGTTGCAGTAAGCAGGGTTTGCAACCTTGCAGAATACAAGGATACGGTATGAGCTAATGCTTACATTAGAAGGAGCTATGCCATGATCAGGAGGTGTGAAATTGTTGAGGTCCTTATTTATGAAAGAAAGAAACAAATTCTGGAAGGGGAAAAGATGCATGAGGCCTAGTCCGTATATAGGGAATGATCATATATCTATGTAGGGAGTACGGAAACCCTAGCTAGCTACTTCAGAAATTCATCAAACAAAAACATAAATAAAATTAATGCCACACTCAAAAGGTTGAGCCCTACACGCAAAGCCCTACGTGCACTCCTTACATTATTCATTTCATCTCTTCCCATGCTTGCACTATATTTCTTCCCAACCTAAAGGAAAAGGCTAGTTCAACCTCCACTTGGCCCCACTCAAATTCCAATAGATGATCATGAGAAGAAGAACAAGGAAGTTGCTGTAACAATATCATTCAAGCTGACAGTGCGTGCGAGGTCCACTTAAGATATTACCGGAACAACAAATTATAAGTTTTTCTCGTAATCTAGGGCAGCCTTGGAAGCATCATGGCTGATATTCTTGATTGATCCAGGATTGCTATGCAACGAGAATGTTATTATAAAATTATTTCAAACTTATTACACACTTTCACATGAAAAAGTTAAAACACATGACAATATGTGATTTAACTTAAAATATTACTCAAATAACGTATCTTATAAGTTATTCTCGTGATCTAGGAGGCCTTGGAAAACGTCATGGCCCGAGGTTCTTGATTTCCAAGGCTAGCTAGCAATAAAAGATCGAACAATATTGGATATTCTAAAAAATATTGGTAGGGTCGGAAGGAAGAGATTGAAATTTTAAAAGGTTTGTGTTTGTCTTCTTTGTGTGAGGGCATTGAAACTGAATCCTCCAAGACTCCAAGGAACCACACAAAATAATCGCATGTATGGATTTTGTGAAAAAAGGCAGACAGGACTCACTTTTGGTCTCTCCTCAGATATCTCTATTTTGAAATTTTATTATTATCTTCACTTACAATCTTAACATCATGGCATGGCCTGGCTCGACAGAGCTTTCCTCCCTGCCATGCACTGCAGTACCTTCATCTTAATTACTCCTCTGCCATACCTCCTTCCTTCATCTCTTACCATGATGACACGATCTAAACCCTCTCTCTCTCTCTCTCTCTCTCTCTCTCTCTCTCTCTCTCTCCATTTTCAGCTATAAATACGTATACTTCTTCTTCCTTCCTTCATCCAATTCCGAGTGAGTGAGTAGAGTTCCACTGTAGTAGCTAGGGCTTGAAACGGGTGAGACTCCTTGTTGGAGAAGCAGGGCACGTGCAAACCCCATTGGCTATGCTTTCAAATGTGAGCAAATAAGTTCTTTGCACGTGCTCCCCTTCTCCAACACGGGTTCCTCACCTATTGCCCCTCTCTCTCTCTCTCTCTCTCTCTCTCTCTCTCTATAGCTTAGAGTTCAGACATCCATGCAAGTTCTTGATCTCCCGCTGTTACAGTGCAGGTAATATCTGCAACCACTCAAACAATTGTAACATATATTCTACTCTTTCTTATGCCGTAATTTATTTGCTCCCAAGTTCCGCAGGTGTCTATAAAATTTGTGCAAGTACTTAATGGGTTTTACTTTTTCTTTATCGTGCATGCATGCATTTTTTATTATCGAATGCATGCATGCGTATGCCCCATGCAATTCAATTGTCTTTTCTTTCCCCGCTCTTCTTTTCATTTTTCATTTACTTATTTACTGTTACACAACTTTCTGGACCCTAGCTTATTAATCTGCACTGTCACTTGGTAAACCTACCAGTAAATTGTAAGATTCTGGAGCACTTCAAAGAACAGAGAAAGATGTCCCAGACGTTTTTTAAAATTTCTAGTGATTTTCAATGTGAAATGCAATTCAAGTGATAATCTTTACGATTGGAATAAATTCTTTTTGTTCAAACAAATTAACACCACGTGATTTCTGTATATATAATTCAACTTTTGTGACGGGTTCATGTTATTTTGATGTATTTATACTATAAAGTTATGTACTTGTACAAGGACTAATGTAAAAGATTGACTAATTAGAATTTATACAGGTTGTATGGGCCAGGTATTGTGGAGTAAGGAAACAAGAGAGGTTGGTGTGTTCTCGTCTTTCGTTGGATCATAAACTAAAAACCTTGGTCGTTTGAGATGGATTTCACCTTACCTTACTGCCATTGACATGATCGTTGCATGTCAAGATTTGTAATAAGCACTGTCAAAAATGGAGGTTTTCATGAAGGAAGACGACATGGACATTGACATGATGCATTGTTAGTTACCACTGTCAAAATGACTTAGATGAAAGTGAGTTTGATACTAATTACAACGCATGGAATGACTTATATAAAAGTAAATGTAGAAATAGGCTTGGTCTAGTTTCGAAACCTTCCAATGTAACCAAAAAGAAAAGGAAAAAAAAGTGAATATCAAGGTGAGTTTAACTCCAAAAAATTCCAACGTGTTGAGATATGTTTCCGACATTTTCTAAACTCACATAATGAATCTTGTAAAATTTTCAAAATCGCTTTGAAAACGTTAGTTATATCTCCCAGTTTTTGTGGGAAAAAAAAATTAAATTTTTTAGTTTTAAGAAATATTTCACGGGGATCTAAGAAAAATGCTGACAGACCTTTGTATGTAATCTTACCATTTATGTGGTCCCAAAAATATTTTTGTTTATTTTTAAACTAATGGAGGCCCCCCAAATATACTTTTGTCTGTCGAGGATCTTCGAAACATCCTGAACTAATTTCAGGAAACATGTGGTGCGACTAGAATGACTTGAATTTTGGCTTATAATAAATCTTGTAAAAATTATCAAAATCGATTGGAAAACGTGGGTTATAACTCACAGTTTTTGTGACAATTTGAAATTTTTAGTTTTATGAAATATTTGGCCCCCTGAATATATTTGATGTGTCGAAAATGTTCAAAATGTTCTAAAACTAATTTTAGGAAACATGCAGTGTAACAAGAATGACTCGAGTTTTTGTTTATATGAATCTTGTATAAATTCTGAAAATCGATTAAAAACATCAGTTAATCACAATTTTTGTGAAAAAAAATTGAAATTTTGAGTGTGGCTGTAAGTAACGGCATTCCACGTTAAGATAACAAGATTCAAGCTTGCTTGTGTGTATGTGCTTGTTATAGGAGTTTTAGGAAATATTTTGTGTGTGAGTTAAGGAAAATAGTGCAAGACCTTTGAATATAATCATGTCATTTATTAGTTTCCGAAACTACTTTTTATTGGTTTTTAGTTTCAAGAAATATTTTGTGTGGGAGTTAAGGAAAATCTTGCCAGACCTTAGGTGTGGTCCTCCCATTTATTAGGTCACGAAACTATTTTTTAATTATTTTTAGTTTTAAGAAATATTTGGCGTGGGAGTTAAAGAAAATGTTGCAAGACCTTTGGATGTGATCCTGTAATTGGATAGGTCCCGAAATTAACTTTTATTGATCCTTAAAGTTGAAAAATAGAAAACTAAATATAAAGTAAAAGAGCCCCCCACCCTCCGAATATATTTTTATGTGCCAAAAATGTTCGGATGTCCTAAAATTAATTTTAAGAACCAAGTGTGACGAGAATGACTCGAATTTTGGCTTGTAATAAATCTTACATAAATTCTCAAAATCAATTGGAAAAAGTGGGTTATAACTCACAGTTTTTGTGAAAATTTGAAATTTTTAGTTTTAGAAAATATTTTGCGTGGGAGTTAAGCAAAATGTTGCAAGACATTTGGATGTGAACTTACAATTTATTAGGTCTCAAAATTATTATTTATTTTTTAAGTTAAAAAATAGTAAAGTAAATATATATGAACTAATAGAGGGCACCAAATAAATTTTATATGTAAAAAAATATCGAAATGTCCAAAAATCAATTTTACAAAACTTATGGTGTGACGAGAAGGACTCGAATTTGACTTCTAATGACTTTGTAAAAATTCCTAAATCGATTGGAAAACATGACAGTTTTTGTGAAAATTGAAAAAAAAAATTGTTTTAAAATATTTTAAGTAGGTGTTAAGGAAAATGTTGCAGGACTTTTGACTGTTATCCTACCATTTAGAAGCCCCAAAACTAATGTTTATTGATTTTTAAAGTTGAAAAAATAGAAAAAGAAATATGAACTAATAGAAGGCCCCCCAAATATATTTTATGTGTCGTAAATGTACAGAATGTCCAAAAATAAATCTTAAGAAACATATGGTTTGGCGAGAAGAACTCGAAATTTGATTAATAATGATTTTTGTGAAAAAGTTGAAATTTTTAGTTTTAAAAAATATTTTGCGTGGGAGTTAAGAAAAATGTTACAAGACCTTTAGATATGATCCTACAATTTATTAGGCCTCCAAATTAATTTTTGTGATTTTTAAAGTTGAATAATTGAAAAAATATATATATGTATATATATATATGTGTGTATATATATATATATATATTTATGTTTCTAAAATGTTTAGAATGTGCTAAATTTAATTTTAGGATACATGTGGTGCGACGAGAATGACTCGAGTCTTGCCTTATAATGAATCTTGTATAAATTCTCAAAATTGATAGGAAAACATGGATTGTAACGAGTTTTTGTGAAAAAATTGAAACTTTTTGTTTTAGGAAATATTTTGCGTGGGAGTTAAGGAAAATGTTGCAACGCCTTGGAATGTGATCCTTTCATTTACCCAAGTTAATTTTTATTGATTTTTAAAGTTGAAAAATAGAAAAATAAATATAAACTAATAAATGTTCGAAAATGTGTCAAAAATATTTTTATGTGGTGAAAATGTTCAGAATGTCCTAGAATTAGTTTTAGGAAACATGTGGTGCGATGAGAATGACTTGAATTTCAGTTTAGAATAAATCTTGTATAAATTCTCAAAACCAATTGGAAAACGTGGGTAATAACTCACAATTTTTGTGAAAAAATTGAAATTTTTAGTTTTTTTTTAAATCTTTGCGTTGGAGTTAAGGAAAATTTTGAAGACCTTTGGATGCAATCCTACAATTGATTAGGAACCAAAATTAATTTTAATTGATTTTTAAAGTTACAAGTAGAAAATAAAAATAAACTAATAGAAGGCCCCATATATATTTTTATGTGTTGAAAATGTTCGGAATGTCCTACAATTAATTTTAGGAAACATGTGGTGCGACCAGAGCCAGCCCTGAGGGTGTGCAAAAGGTGCCACCGCACAGGGCCCCCAATTCAGAAGGGCCCCCAAATTTTCATTACAAGTATACAGATCATATAAAATAAATTAGATGCAAAAGACAATCATATATGTGGTTCTAAGTGTAGCGGTTTAGTTTTTTAACCTTATAGCCCATGCGCTGGGTTCGAATCCCAGCGATATTGCTTTGCTATTTTTTAAGCTTTTGCAAATTTGTAAACTTAAAAAGCAGATAACAAAAACGCATCTAGTCGTGTATCGAACTTAGGACCTTTGAAGGTAAGGAAAAAAACCTGGCCGATCATTGTTGCAATAACTTGTAATATTTTAGTTTTATAGATGAAAAGATTGAAAAAAAAAATGAAAAAAAAGAAATATAACATTAAAAAAATGAAGGGCCTCCATCTAAGTTTTGCACATGGCCCCTAAATACTCAGGGCCGGGCATGATGCCACCTAAGGACCTAAGATGGTATGAAAATGTGGTACAAAAATATGGTATGAATAGCATTATTCAATTTAATTTATTCAATAACACATATAATTAATCCAAACAAATAGAAGAACCACATATTGATAATAAAAAGTCTTACTACTTAATTTGGTGCGAGACGCTCTTTTTTCCCTTCGACCAGGTTGAAATCCCGACAAGATTTTTATCAAGACCCATTGTTAGCACCCTATCCCCTTTCTTTATACGTGTTCTACCTTATTAATGAATATCATACTTATTCTCAAAAGAAAATCACCTATCCTAGCTAGCTCACCAAACTGGCCATTGTGTACAA
>JAOTRO020000005.1:9110658-9128483 GCA_028566515.2 Pyracantha coccinea | reverse complement strand
TCTTCCAATTTTTCTTTCTACCATCTTCCAAAACCATGTGTTTGCTCATGTGTCTTGTGTTTATACATCTCTATCATATGTTTCATATTCTTCTATAGTCTTTCATAAGTTTCATGTGTCGTTTTAGTGATTTTTCAATGTTTATCAGAATTTAAATATTTTATGTTAAAATGTTCATAAAATTAATTTAGGATAACCCACATTTTTTTTTAAATTAGCCTAAATTCATTATTTAATAATTTAGATCTAAACTTTTAGGCCAGAAGGGTTGGAGTAGAAAATCTATTTCTGAGTTAAAACCTAAATTTTCTAGGCTAAAAATTTTAAATTTTAGAACAAGAGTTGAAGATGATCTAACAACAAACTATTTAACCCATTACTCTACGGCCAAAAAAAAAAACAACACACATAGTTGTGAAAAAGAAAATACATGGGCCGAGCATGGGCCCAGATGTGAACCTAAAAAAGTAGCCTAGTTGAGTCTGCAAAGGCTCACTTCTTTAGGCTGGGTCAGTTTTCCATTTTCTTCTTCATTTGTATTTTTATTTGTATTTTGATTGGAGGCAGAGTAATAGGTTTGCCCAGTTGTCACTACGCAAATAAGCTGCAAATTCGCCGCCCGAAACCGCGCCTTTCCTTCTTCACACATACGACATGGCGCAGACGAAGCGAAAATCCATAGACGGCGGCGGCGGAGACAAGGCCAAGGGAAAGAGAGGCAAGCCCGGCGGCAAGAAGCAGAAGAAAGGCGCCGACGCAAGAGAGAGAAAAGGCCCTCGTTTGCCCAACGTTCTCCGAAAGGAGGTCGAACGCTTAAACCCTATCCAAGATGAGGATATTGATTCCGATGAGGCGGAAGTTTATGGCCGGGACTTTTACGAGTACGAAGAGGAGCTGCCGGAGGAGGAGAAAAGGAAGAACCGCCGGTTCGACCCGGTTGAGAACCTCGAGTATCAGCTTCCTGATGAATTTGAGGTTCGCTACTATCTGATTACAATGTCTCTTGAATTTCTGTAGTGATTGTTCTTCATTTGCATAGTAGCATGAATTTGTGCTATTTATTCTTGAATTTATGTTATCAATACTAACCCGTAGGACGAAATGTGTTCTTCGACGACGAGGATATATCTTACTTTACAGAGCTTGTTGTTATGTTGTATAATAGCATGAATATGAGCTCGGTTTTCTTGAATATCTGTCATTGATACTATACGTATTGATTGTAGGATGAAAATGTGTCATCTGAGGATGATGACAATGACATAGGGGAGGCTGGAGAGGGTGGGGGTGAAGATGAGGATGATGATGATGATGATGATGGAAGGCAAGGAATCACACGAATCCCAGCTTTTGAAGGTAAGACAATGATTATACTTTAGAGCCAAATTTACTTTGTGTTTATCTTTAGAACTAAATTGATGCAATTTCGAAGATGGGATTTGTTTAAAATCCCTGATTATGCGTTCAGAGTTAACTGTCCATGACTTGAGGATATTCGTTAGTGACTTGATTGCCTGTGAATATAATGTCTTTGTCAGGGAAGAAGAAGAGGAATACCAATGTTGTTGTATCAGAGGCATATCCCGAGTCTGAGTATAACCCTACTCGTGATACTTTGGATGGTGAAGGGCCCGTTAGCATTGAAGACCTTCTGAACCCTCTCCATGGAAAATCTGGTTATAGCAAACTGAGAAAGAGAATACATCATCTTGAAAAGAAATCCGTTCCTACTCCAGCTCCACTTCCAAAAGCAGATCAAGAGAAGTTGGAGAGGATGGCAGCATATGAAAAATCAACGGAAGAACTGCGAAAGTGGGAACCAATCATTAAGAGGAACAGGGAGGCGCCTACCATATATTTTGATGATGATACGGATTTACGATCTTCAACGACATCTGATTTCAAACCTAGAACTGAATTTGAGAAGAAAATTGCTTCATTAGTTTATGATGACCAGGTTAAAGATGCTCACCTAAAAGACGGTTCAAGGCTTCTTGAATTAAATAAGGTATGTATCTCACAGGCTAGTACATTTATTGAATTTATTGTCTTATAAGATAATTTTCGGAAACTTAGTGTCACCTATTGCTTTCACAGTTGCTAATTCATCTGGCAACTGTCGACGTGACACTAAAAGTTCTATGAGATGATTGAAATGAGATTGTGATAGTTGATAAAACCTTCATGTTAACTTGATCGGTAACGAAGTTGCACTTTGTTCATCCTTGATTATTACAACGATCGTTGTTAATGTACTTTTTCAGCCTTTTGTATCCTCTGTTTGGTTGTCAATAATCTCTCATGTTTCTGTGACTATTTATTCTTTTTGGTCTTTTTCTATCTATAGTGAAAATAAACTACTTTATCCTTTTCTTGTTCTTGTTTGCTTCCCAGGTATCCGCTGAAGATGAAAGAGACCGCCATAATCGAATGGCCAAAATGCGCAGCCTTCTCTTCCGTCATGAAATGAAGTCAAAACACATAAAAAAGATCAAATCCAAAACTTATCATCGTTTGTTGAAGAAAGATAGATTGAAAGCAACATCTGCACAAAGTCAAATGGATGCAGACGCTGCTAAAGAACTTGCAATGAAGCAAGAGTATGAACGAGCAAAGGTGATTGCTTTTTCCCCGTGTATAGGTTGTAGATTATTTGTATTGTTTAATGAATTACTTCCTCGACAAACATTCTTGATTATAGAAGCAACAAGACATGGTTAACTTTTTGGCCCTTGTCAACTTGATCCAGGAAAGAATGACTCTAAGGCACAAAGGTAGCTCCAAGTGGACAAAGCGCATCAAAGAGCGTGGTGTAGATGTCCAAGATGAAGGTACTCGGGCTGCTATAGCTGAACAGCAGCACCTGCATGCTCAGCTGACAAGAAAAATGAATTCTATGAAAGACGGTAGTAGCAGCAGCAGTGATGACAGTAGCGACGAGGATGATATAGATGTATATTCACCTGGTTCAGACCATGCTAGGGCAGCGAAGCTGTTAGAAAAAGCAAAGGAGAAGACACGTAATGTGCTAATAGATGATGATGAAGTGCCTAACTCAGGAGTGCTTTCATTACCTTTCATGGTAAAGCTTTGGTTTTTCTTGCTAGTTTCGAAATATTAAAAGATCTAGTAGCAATGTACAACCACCACAGAACAAGGGGGCTGTTAGTCAGTTGCTTTTATGTGTAAGTTAAATTTTCTTCCTGGTTTGTTTTGGCATAGGTGCGTGGATTGAAAAAAAAGAATGAGGCAGCTGCTGAAGAAGCTAAACTTGCTCTTCAAGAGTATGAATTATGGTCAAACCCGTTGGAGGATTCAAGTGGGGCAGATAATCTGAAAGTGGGCCCTCCAAGTGGTAGAATGGTCTTCAATGGATCTAAAAATAAGGCTCCAGAATCAAGTAATAAGACCAAAGCAGACAATAAAATGAGATCAGATAATTATTATGCTAATAGTGATAGTGAAGATGACTTGGAGCCCGAAGAAAATGTTGATGTCGAGAAAGACAGAAGTAGTGATTTGTACAAGGATGTCAACATTAGTGCTGCGCTACTTCATGAAGATTCTCAAAATCACAACGATTCTCTTTTCAAGGTAAAGAGGTTTCTTAATTTTTCCTGTACTTCTTGAACACCTCTCGTTTGATCCATGAGCATGAAATTTTCTATTTCGTGGTGTTACAGAACTTCGGTGATATTGTTCAAGCCCCATGTCCGAAGACAACACATGAGGTTTCTATTTTTGCTTCAGGCTCGTGGAAAAAGGTTAGTTTTTGTCTTTCATTGATGAATATGCCCCTGTCCCCCTCTCTTTTTGGTAATTACCAGTATTTGTGTGATGTGTGCAGATAAAAAGTGGCAATAGTGTGGATGCACATGGTAAAAAGTCTACTCGTCCCCTGGAATCAGTTGAGCGGAATCAAAATTTTCAAGTATGATTTCTTTACATAGAAAATTTGGATTTTCTACATTTATGGTTGATTGCCCTGCTTAACTCTTTAAACATGTTTCCATTACAGGAAAGTGTGGAGGATTTGGATGAGGATAGTGATGCAGATAGCGAGGGGCAGATGGTAGATGGATTTCTTACTTCAGATCCAAAAGATGAATACCGCCTTCCTTCTCAAGCTGAGCTAATTCGTCAAGCCTTTGCAGCGGATGATGTAGAGGATGAATTTGAGAAGGAGAAACAGGAAGTTCTGAATGAGGAAAACCCTGAACCTGAAAAGCCTACTTTACTCCCTGGCTGGGGTCAGTGGACTCATGTACAGAAAAAGAAAGGCTTACCTTCTTGGATGCAAAAAGAACACGAAGATGCCAAGAAGAAGAGAGAAGAAACCCTTAAAAATAGGAAGGATGCACATCTTAAACGTGTTATTATCTCGGAAAAGTTGGATAAAAAGGTTAGGCGTTTTTCCTAGTAGCATTCAGTTTTCATTAAATTGGTGATATTCCATACAAATTAATGTTTGAATTCACATGGAAACATTGAATGATAGGAATTAGTAGACAGAGCAGTGGTTAATGGTCAAGTGTCTGGGATTCTGCTTGTATTTGGTGCTTAACTGGTCCTTTGTATTTGAAATTGACAGGCGGAGAAACTTTTTACAAAAACATTACCTTACCCCTTCACATCCAAAGAAGTTTTTGAACAGAGCATTCGCATGCCCCTGGGTCCTGAATTCAACCCTGCAAGTGCTGTTGGAGCTCTTAATCGGCCTGAAGTAAGTGCCTTGTTACAATTGTACTGGAGATTGACTATTATTGTAGTGAATTATTCCTCTTTTACATCTATTACTATGCCATACGGATATGCGTGAGTTTGCATCCATTGATGAATTCTGCAATACCACATTTGATCCGTCTTTTGTTTCCCTAAGCCGGATGTTGGATGCTATGGCGCTTCTCATTCCTCACCTTAAATGCAATTGCGTGCAGGTGATGAAGAGACCCGGTGTAATTATAAGACCGGTCGAGTTTGAGGAGGTGAATCCTCAAGGAAAAGTAGAGGATCACAAACAGAGAGGAAAGAAACAGAAAAAGAGGAATAAGAGTAACAAGAGTAAAAGCGGTAGTGACAAAATTGTGACAAAGGTGAGGACTAAGCTCAAGAGTTGATTGATGCAAAACTATTTTCTGGTATTTTTTTTCCAGTTCCATTCTTTCCATGGCGTAAGCGTCATCAATTTTCTACGTTTTGGAAGATGAAAGAGTGAGAAGAGAAGACAGATCGAGCGGGGATACTTAATCTATACGTGCTGGTTGAATTTCAATTGCCATAATTTTTGTATCTTTTATTCTTTTCTCCTTCTCCTGTGTTGCGTGCAGTAGTTTGGTAGAAACTGTATCAGCTATATATTAAAGCTATTTAACTTTTTAGGAAAACCTAATTTGAATTTTACTGCTGTAGTTTACATGCTGTGTTATTGTATTTGTGTTTTCATTTTTCATAAGTTCTTGCAACTAAATTTACTGAAGAGGATGTCTTTTTACCATTGTCTTTTTCCTTCTTATTTTAACTGACTTGTTCTTGTTTAAGTTAAAACACGTTTTTAGTGCATTTGGAAGTGTTTTTAAATTGATTGAAAGTGCTTTTAAAAAAACAATTTTTGAGTTTCAAAAACTTCAGTTGTGTGCTTCTTTTAGGAAGTACTTCAAGTGTTTTTTCAAATGGCACTCGCGTTTTTAGTTTTACAGATGATTAGTTTCAAAAACATTTTTATCAAAAGAGCTTTTAATCATTTTAAGAATACTTTAAAACGAGCTCTTTGTTGTCGTAGCTTGCTACCCCTGTTGGAACGGGGTGCCCTACTGGCTCGAGTGTCGCTACAAGAGGAAATAATGAATTCGCCACTTCACTTATCTTTCCTCTTCCTCATATAACATCGTTTAACTCTTTAACATATTTTTAACTTCTCTTGTACGCCTTTTATTAATTCATTTTTCTTAAATGCAAATTTGAAGTAAACGGTTAGTTAGAGAAGTGTGTTTTTGTTGCTAAGTTTGAATCTCTCCCCATAAATCGTAGAAAATATTACTTGTGTAAAAATAAATTTAAAAGAAGTATAATTAAATCAGAATAAATAAAAAAAACTAATGAAAATGGTTTGAAAACTTTGAGTTTTAACGATAAAAACAAAATAAAGGTAAAGTGAATAGTATCAAGATTGACTTTTTAGTGTAAAAATGTAATTTTTCATTAAAATAAACAGTACCAAAACTTTTCGTTAAAGATTTCTTAAAAAAACCCGCTTAAAATGCTTGAAAGTCTAATAGCCCGCCAAACTACAGCGCCGAACGGCGCCGTTTTATCAGTCTCCATCTTCCCGCTGCCCAGCGTTAGAGTCACCAATCTCTCAATTCGAATTCACAGAGGAAGAAGCAACAATGCTGCACGAGTTGCTCCTCGCGCTGCTGGGCTACACCGGCGATCTGATAATCGACGGCAGAGAGCACTCCAAGTCGCTCAGAATCTACCCTCCGATTTCCTCCTCGCCGACTTTCAAGCTTGCTTGCGACACCTCTTTCATCCAACCCAGCGAAAGGTACATTTCTTAACCCAGCGAAAGCTTGCTTGCGACATTTCTTATGATCAATTGGGTTTTGCCTGTATGAGCTCGTTCTGGAGATTGAGCGCGATGACATTCGAGGTGGTCAGCTTCTTAACCTTTTACACAAAAGATGCCATTGTGGAGTTCCTGAGTTGCAAACGTGCATTCAAAGGCATACGCCTCATTGAGAATAACTGTCACTAACTGTTTGTTATGTTTTAGTGGCGGAATGGATTGTTAGCTGATTAGTTTCGGATGCGTTTGTTTCTGTGTGTTGGTAGCATAGGCTTCTTTGGGATGCACATCAGGTCATGTATAACCAGCTTGCGGCATGGGTGGTTTATGGCATTCTTCAAGACCAGCACGGAGAGTTTTTCATTAGGATATGCTGCCCGAGTATATCCATATGCTTGTTGCAGAATCAATTTTATTTTCTGGAAAGGCTATCAGGGTTCTTCGCAATCCGAATCATGTCTTTCGGCTCCAAGACATTGTATATCCTCAACAGGTGCCTTAAAGGCTCTCAGAAAGTTCAAGTATTTTCAGAAAAATCTCCTTTCCTCAAAGACCCTTTTGCAGATAAAGAATTGATTGGAGAAGAATTGCTTCCACAGTATGAGGCTGATAAGATTGAAACTATGCTTCTGGAACTAAAAGTTTTCTTTTAACACTATTATCACTTTGTATTCTTGCTAACTCTATCATGTCACCGCTTATGTGAAAGACGGTGTATAAGATGTATCTCAACAATCTTTATATTTGTGTCCTTATGTAAGCGATATCTCTTACTACAAACTTCAATTATGGGTAAATTTATTTGTTCATTATGTGCAGGAATCATCTGAGTTTCACAAATGATCTTTTGAATGTGCTGTCGATTCAATTAGGGCTATTGTTGCCAGTCATCTTTGGCAGGTGCTGAATGTGAACAATTTGGTCCCACCATGTTCTATAACAAAAAATTTAATATGTTCCTTCAATTTCTGCAGCTTGTGGTTGTACTCGCTGACTTAAATGGCCATCTGAAGGCACTGAAAGACTATTTTCTTTTAGCAAAAGGAGATTTCTTTCAGGTAAAGATGGAATATATCTAAAGACTGCCGACTTCTATTTTTTAAGTACAGACAGTCCAAATTTTGTTTTGGCAGGGTTGATGGTGTATTCCTTCCCTGAAGGAAAATGCTATTTCTCTTAATTCTTGTGAACACCTAGAGTGTTTCCTAATTAGACATGATTCGTTATGCCAGTGCCTTCTTGAAGATAGTCGCCAATTGATGTGCCTACCTCCCCCCCAGTCAACTGCGGAGGCTGACCTTATGATCCCATTTCAGCTGGTAAGATTATTTTGAAATTGTGAGGGATTAATTGCGTCAACATGGCTCATTTTTCAAGTGAATTCTAGTGATTTGAATCAACTTATTTGGCTATACTTCCAATACAGGCTGCAATTAAGACTATAGGTGAGGAAGACACGTATTTCTCAAGAGTATCTTTAAGGTTAAAGTCCATATTTGATTGTTCCTAGCGTCTAAATTACATAAATTTGGACCATATAGCCATTTTCTTACCAGTCATTTCACTATGAGGTTTCATAAAGTGTTTATTCAGTTATCTGTCTGTATCTGCTAGGATGCCTTCATTTGGAATGACAGTAAAAGCATCCCAAGGAGATTTACCAAGGGCAGATGGGAATTCAGGCCCAAGTGCTTCCTCAGAAATAGCTCTTGAATACTCTTTTGATTGGCCCTTACAGTTGTTCTTTACTCCAGACGTGCTCTCTAAGTAAGACTCTACTGCTAGTGCTACTTATGGATGCCATTATTTCTTCCATATTTCCTTTAGTTTCATTATTATTGGGAAACAGTCCTTAAAATTTTGTAATGGTTTTCTATTCGCTGAAATATTTGATTATTATCTGAACGATTGAACTTCTTATACGTGCATGCATGCTAACAGCAAATGTACCCCAGGTACTGCAGGGTCTTCCAATATCTACTGCGGCTCAAGCGTACGCAAATGGAATTGGAGAAATCGTGGGCCTCTGTGATGCAACAAGATCACACAGATTTTTCCAAGCATAGGAATGATCATGAAAAGTGCTCAGTATCTCAGCAGCGAAGGCAGCGATCTAGAACAATGTGGCGTATTAGAGAGCATATGGCTTTCTTGATCAGAAATCTTCAATTTTATATACAGGTTATGGTTTATTTCTTATAACTTTCGCTTCCGGATACTCATGATTGTCAGAGTTTCATTGTGCACAAACTATGCAGAAGAAAAGTGCTCTGTACTTTCTTCACTCATTATTCTTATCATACATGTTAACTGATGGAGAAAACCAAGCAGTATAGAACAGAATTGGCACATAACCTATAGTATTTTCTATTTCAGGTGGATGTTATAGAATCCCAATGGAACGTTTTGCAAGCTCATATCCAAGAGTCTCATGACTTTACTGGACTTGTGGCGGTCCATCAGGAGTAAGTCGAATAATGATTTCTTCTTTCTCTGTTTGATTTCCCAAGTCATACTATGTCCATGATTTATATTACAGTATAATGCTCATTGAATTCTGAACCTTCCTACAGGTATTTATCAGCCTTAATTTCACAATCTTTCTTGGACATCGGCTCTTTATCGAGGATCCTGGACAGCATAATGAAACTTTGCCTTCAGTTCTGCTGCAACATCGAGAACCAAGAAAGCAGTGCAAATACATCTGAATTGGAACAATTATCGAGGTTTGCGGAAATATTCTCTTGAAATATTGTGAAGAATAATTTCCACATATTGCTGCAACAATCCTGGGAATTGACTAATCCCTGCAAAATTTGAGGGTTACAAGTTATGCTTTCACTAGACTTCGTTGTGTATTAAGGACATTGCTTTGTGATTATTACTTGTTGACTTCATATTCAAATTGTTTTCTTTTACATTGTTCAGGAATTTAACAAGAAATCAAACTCCCTATACACGATATTGCGCAGTAGTAGGCTTGTTGGGAGCCAGCTAGCCCCATTTCTGAGGCGGTTTCTGATGCGTCTCAACTTCAACTCCGTCTTTGAGGTAATCAATCCCATACAGCAACTCTCATCATAGATTCTTCAATTTTTGCACCACAGTTTCCTAACCATTCGTTATTCCTCTTTCTAACAGGCAACAGCGAGAGGCGCGCTGAATGTTGTCAGACCACGGCCTACGCCTTCTGTTTTGAACCAACAGTAGCATCTTTTCTACTCAACTGCTTCAAAGGTGCCTCCTGCTAGTTTCTGCAGTATGCCATGTGTGCGCTGGAAGATTCATCTTTTCCTCTTAAGTTCAAGAGAGATTTTCACGCGGCAGCTTTCTGAGGTCCGACCATGCTCGTTGACTTGTGAGTGAGAGACCCATGAACGTCAGTTAACGATTCTGGTAAGGTCCGAGGGTCGGTTTCTTTGTGTCAATGTGTGTTCCAACTTCTCGACCCAAATGGCAAATGGCAAATGGCAAATGGCAATGAGGTTGGTAATTTTGATTGGTGACTTGGAATCCTTGGCTCTTTGCAGCTTGCAGTTAAGATTGAGAGTCCAAAGTCGAGTTTTGGTTGCATGCGGTTTTTTCAGTTTTCAGTTGTATACTTCAGAATCGTTGTATATAAATGTGTGAACAACTTGTAGGATAATGCATTTATCGTGTTGTAAACAAGTTTGTAACCGGTTCAGTTTGTGTATATTCCCCGAATTTCTTTTGTAGACGGAATTAAGGAATCAACTCCAGCTTCCATTGCGCACGTTATGTACAAGACTTCGTTGTACGCGTGTAACAAATAAAACAAGTTTATTAACATAAAAAAATTATACAAGGCAAGGGAAAGATCAACCAAAATTTGAGTACAAATTATTTACAATGTGGCGTGGTTAAAAGCAAGACCATAAAATAAGAAGCAAAATCTGTCATCTCAGGCCGGTTGCCTAAATACCTAGTTGTATTAGAGCTCTTCGAAACCTTCCTCGTCCCGTTCTTCCTCGGTTCTCAGGAATTCCTTCCTCCAAGTTTCATCTGTCAACAATAAAAGTTCAGCGTCTGACAGACAAATGGTACAGATTCTAATTAGTAACTTTTGAGGAAATGCAGGGAAAAAACATACAAAGTCCGAATATGAAGAGAGGACGAATTGAGTGGCAGTTACCTGATCATCAGAAAACCGCAGTTGTTCCGCAGAAAATAGTATATTCTTATACCTTCCCGGTGCTAATTCCTTGCCTAAACTCCTGGCAACTTCATCATAACAAATCATGTCCACCCGAAACCCATTGTTCATGAATAGTTTCTCCAACCATGTCCTTGCACTAGTCTGTCAATGAGAAAAGGAAACAGGTGATGTCTTTCTTTATTGACAGAGAAGAAATTGCGATATTGGGTCGCACTTGATATAACCAAACTGACCTTGGTCCCTATTTCAGTTTCTGCCAACCAAGCAGGTAATTCTCCCAAGAAAAAACATCCCTTCATCGCCAAACCACTTACAGTGAGCAAAATATCTTCAAAACTTGCTAATGTCATCAAAGGCAGCCCCTGCAATAATACAGCAACATGATTTTCCTACTTACTAAAACACTAACCATTATAGCTACACACGAGAATATAACTAACAAATGATTAGCGGATAGATACCTGCATGGCCCAAATGCTAGGTCGATTGCTGTTAAACCCTTTAGCACGCAGACTTTTCTGTATGTCGGAGGATTCCAAAGGAACATGAAGGGATAAGCAGCTTCTAGGAATCTTAGCCCCAACACCTGAGGGATTAAAGATAGCACAATAAGAACTTTCTGCATTGCCTACTTAATAAAAACAAGCTGATAATGCATAATAAAACAAATCCCGAAAAGTTTGAACTTTCTGAGGATTTAGAATGGCACAAAATCCGTACCAACAAAATAATCGATTCCCACGATATGAGAGTAAATTCTTAAGATGTGCAAAAACGAAAGAACTTGGGATAATGTCACAACAAAAATTCCCTACTTCAACTAGGCTGCAAATCTTTAACTACTCTTAATTGCGAACAGTTCATATTGTAAGTTTGCAATCACCTTGAAGCTTCTCAGCTGCTCTTTTGAACACCAGTTCGGGAGAAACATTGAATATAATGGTTGAAGTTGGCCAACTAAGCCTATATGGGCGGGTATCCATTCCATCGGTTAGCAAAACAACCTGCACTCCCAAGAAGAATACATTGAAACAAAGGAGTGATGAAGAACAAGTCCATGAAGTTTAACCGATCTCCACTTAAACAAAAAAAAGACACTCAAGGCCCTTCCTCCTTTCTACAAGATGCATTTCGACACATGCGCAGAAATAACTCATCAAAAACACAAACGTCGAATTGTGATTGGCAGGCATTGTCAGGTAGGAATTGCTACTTCAAGAAAAAGACTAACTACCTGCTTTATCCATCGATATGGTTTACGGTTCGAAGCAACTTATCGTCCATGAATTTAGTAGCAACGCAATAAGGATGTGAGCACTGCATCATGTCCATCTGAGCATTAGGAGGAACAAGGCAACCAGCATACGGATCAATAAACAGAGGCTCTGCACATGAAATTACTAATCAAAAACTTATAAATTTGACAAATTTAAATAAAAATTTCATCTTTCGAAATTCTGCGCGTCACTGAAACCCCACAACACGAATCATCCAACTGTTTGACGAAATGACCCAATGAAAAAACAAAATGGCAAATACGAAATTCTTTAGGATACGGGTTTACTTGGTCGATGGGTCTCCCGGAAACGAATAGAAGCCGAATCAATGTCCGATTGAAGTAATGGGTCGTTTTCCTCGACGATTTTGGCTCGCAACTTCAACCCGCCATTTCTATCCCTTCTTCTTGAAGTGGTGTAGAGGACCGGTCGTCGGCGCAAGATAGCAGTAGCCGGGGCATGTGCAACGCCCGCCAAACAGTCCATACACTTCAGATTAGTCTTCAGCTGCAACGCCCTACAAAGTACGAAGGAATGGGAGCGATCATCGACCGAACGATGATCAGCGTCTTAGTCTGCGCATGGAGCGCGATGCGCGCCAACGACCAGACCTTCAGTCGGCAAATCCCAAAACGACACGGCGTTTAACTGCCGTAAACGATTTTTGGGATAATTAGAGTGTTGGGCCTTCAAGTTTGGCCGAATTGAATCATTGGTCTTTTTGAATTGAAAGTTTGTGAGAATTGGTTTCTGAACTTATTAACGTATGAAGTTATGGTCTTTTTATAATTCCGTTAGAACTTTCATCGCTTATTGTTTCTTTGAAACCTCTTATTGTTGAGCCCAAAATAATGTATGGGTGTGAGTGAGTTATTAGGATACCTAACACTTTGGGACTCTTGATCCATAATCCCAAATCTTGTGTGGATCGATCAATGAATCCATTTTTTTCACTCTATAAACATAAATTAAGTACGAACATTTACAAATAACTTAACAAACGGTGAATTAGTTTAACTAAATTGTATACAATAGCCTTTGAAGTGGTGAAAAACTTTTCAAAAGACCAAATTCAATGAGCTACGATAATGCTGTTTTATAAATATTCCAATTGAGTATATATTTGTATGGTTGAACGTTAAGTTAGTGTAGATCAATTTTTTGACTCTGCAAACACGCATTAAGAACGAATACTTATAAATGACTTGGCATATGGACAACAGTTTGTAAAACACGAGTTTTAAAATGTGATTTTCAGCAAACGAAACATAAGTTTATGAATATATGTTTCTTATCATAGCTGAATCCTAAATAAAAAAAGTAGAAACCTACACAAGAATGATAAATCTAAAAACCCCTCTCCAACCATTGATGGCTGCTTGAAGTTGAAAAGTTAGAGAGATTTTTCAGTGTGATCGGTACATTGAATGGTAAATCACGTGTCACTATACAAATAATGAAATATGTGCGTTAAAAAATTAATAACTTAAAAAATAAAAAATTTCATTACTTGTGTAAAAATAGATTACAAAGAAAAATTTCTCGAGAAGTTAGTGCAAATATTACAAAACGTTAGGTGAACGCGAATGCGAACCATGAATTTGATGTAACTTTTGACCAAATCGCCTTTAAAAAATCACACAATGCCGCCCACCGCGAACAAAACACACAATCGGACAAATCCAGAGAGGAAGAGAAGAGTGACTGAGAGACTGAGAGGAGTCTGAGAAAGAAAACCAGAGGCAGCCATTAGCTTATCTTCTACCTCCTTCAGCCTCCAGCTCTCAATCTCTCCATCAAAACCCTAGAAAAAATGGACACCAATCGCCAAATCCCAGAAAACCCAGAATCCAAATCGCCAGAGGAACAAAACCCACTTGCCATTGTGCCTTCCACCGCCCGGCTTCCTCCCTTCGCCACCGCCTCCTTCTCACTTTCTCTCTCTACAATTCTCCCCACCCACTTCTTCCAACAACCCAAGGTTTCCACCTTGTTTTCTTCCCAGCCCACCAAGGTCAAGGTCCCCACGCAGGCCTCGTCCCTGGCCCGCCTCTCTCTCTTCACGCCCAATGTAACTCCGCCCAGGCTCTCCTTCAAGTCCACCATCGCCGCCAACCCCCTGCAGAGCCCTCTTTCTCTGGGTCCGCGCCGTCCCCTCGACCCCTCCAATGGGGCCGCAATCCGTCGAGCTTCCATCGTCTGGTTCCGCAACGATTTACGGGTCCACGACAACGAGTGCCTCAACTCGGCCAACAACGAGTCCGTATCGGTCTTGCCCGTCTACTGCTTCGATCCGAGGGACTACGGAAAATCCTCTTCTGGGTTCGATAAGACCGGCCCGTACCGGGCGACGTTCTTGGTCGAATCGGTGGCGGACCTCCGGAAGAATCTTCAGGCGAGAGGGTCCGATCTGGTAGTCAGAATCGGGAAGCCCGAGACTGTTTTGGTGGAGCTGGCGAAGGCGATAGGCGCCGACGCCATTTATGCGCACAGAGAGGTTTCGCGCGACGAAGTTAAGGAGGAGGAGAAGATCGAGGCGGCAATGAAGGAGGAGAATGTGGAGGTTAAGTACTTTTGGGGAAGCACTCTGTACCACGCGGAGGATTTGCCGTTTAAGTTGGAGGATATGCCGACGAAATACGGCGATTTTAGAGAGAAGGTGAAGGGATTGGAGGTGAGGAAGACGATTGAAGCTTTGGATCAGATGAAGGGTCTGCCTTCTCGCGGCGATGTGGAGCCCGGTGATGTTCCAACATTGATGGATTTGGGGTTTAATCCGTCTGCTATGGTATGTGTTTTCGGTTTCGGATCTTTTGTATGAATTTATGTTTAGGTTGATCATTTAGTTTTCGTGAAAAGTGATTAGAGATGGTTGTGTTTGACAATTTACGATGTCAGAGATTGTAAACTGAGTAGAAATGAGCAACCTTTCGTTGCGGGACAGTGGAAATGATGAACAAGTTTGGTATGAAAAGATTGAGCCTGAGTTGTTTCTAGCAAACGGTTGAACGAGGGGTTGATTGAGAAATGAGTATGAAAAGAGCAGTATCGGACAAACCTGTCATAGTTCGACAATGCTCCTCCTTTTCGAACAAATCTGTCATAGTTTTAACTTTTAAGTATGAGTTTGAGATTTTTAGTTTAGAATCCTTAGATATGATTATGTTTTGGGAGTGTACGATGTCGAGGTTGCAAATTAATTAGAAATGAGCAGTCTTTCGCAGCAGGACAATGGTAGTGATGAACAATTTTATGGAACTATAAAGCCTTTCGTGGGATCTTTGTATGGAAAGATTAAGCTAGAATTATTTCTAGCAATCGTTGTACAAGGGAACGAATAAAAAAAGAAGTTTTTCGGTTTTAGGCATGAAAAGAGTAGTATCGATCAAATTTGTCAAAAACATATTCATCTTTTTCGGCTCTTGCTTCTTCTGTAAATTTGTATAGCTTGAGCCTTGAACGGTTGTGAATGGGACGGTTGTAACTATTTTTAGCTAGCAGTTCGATCTTTCTCCATTGCTTGTCAGCTCAAAATGGTTTCAAAGAACAAACATATCGCCATTTATTGGAAACTTTTAGTTTTGGATTTCATTATTTCTAATAGAGTTATTTGCCATGTCCCTAAAGAGAGTGACAATATTTTCATCCATTGTCTTGTAGGATGGAAGGCCTGCTGCCATTGCTTCCGTGGTGGGAGGGGAGACTGAAGCCCTAGAAAGGCTCAAAAAGTATGCTGCTGAGTGCCAAGCACAGCCACCCACGGCGAGGAAAGATGGAAACCGTGATAGCATCTATGGTGCCAACTTTTCGTGCAAAGTCTCTCCATGGTTGGTCTTGGGATGCCTCTCTCCTCGCAGTATGTTTGATGAGCTAAAGAAAACTAATAGCAGGTGTGCGAATCCCTCTCTTTTGAATGATGTTATAGTTTCTAAAATTTATATTCGATATTTACTCTACTCGCTACAAAATGAAAATTTACAATTGATAGAACTATTTCTGCTTCCTCAAACCGCAATGATGACGGTGGCAGTGGAATGAACTGGTTGATGTTTGAGTTACTTTGGAGGGATTTCTTCAGGTAAATACACAGACCATGAAAGTTCAAATCACATGAAAACTATTATTTCATCTTGTCTTCCATATCATCATATCTACCGTCACCTGATTGGCTCTTACACATTCTGTACTGAATTTTTTGCACGACTGGCCAATGCAGATTTGTCACTTGCAGTTCCACAAAGAAACAGCTCAACGCTGCTCCAGCCACCGCATGTACGGGTGCCCTTGCTTAAGAAGAACTTAAAATTGGATGACGAAATGGTGCGATATGGTGCATTTTCATCTCGTTGTAAGTTTTCAAGATGTAGCAGTTAGATGTTGTAATAGGGTTCGTGTGAAAGAGTTATTCCTTGTTGAAACTTTGTTTTCATTACCAAATAAGATGGTTGAGAACGTGAAGATTTGCCTCCCTCATTCTTCATATGTTGTCTTGGGAATAACAGATATCCTATACGTGTGCTTTTGTACTCATCGACCAATGTCGGTCGCCAACTGGAAAACTCAAAGCATTGTTCGATAATTATTTCGTTTTTAGTTATTGATTTTTTACTCTTGTGCTTGAGATACAAGGAAAGTTTAATGGGGAAAATGGAGGGACGAAGAAGAGTGGTGCGGAAGGGGAAGAATATAAAGAGAATGAATGAAGAGAAAAGGAAACCCAACATTGGCGTTTTTCACAAAAACTGTATGTCACGATTTTAATCGGTCTTTAAAAAATCTACAAAAATTATTAGAGAAAAGTGTAGCAAATGCTTCTTAATTTTAATTGAATTGGATAATGATCTCTCAACTAAAAAGTCATGACTATTGGTCTTTTAACTCATCAAAATGATGCAGCTATGGTCATTTATTCAACTCTGTAAGAACTATTGTCCAAATGATTCACGTGTCGCACACGTGAGGCAGAATCAAAGGACAAATATAGAAAACAAATGAGAAACTTGTAGCAACGGTTATTTAACTTTAACCCGAATGTAGTAATAGTCCTTTCATCGTAACTCATTTTGACTGTTTTGACTTAGTCGACGAAAATGACTATAACAACATGTTTTAATGAGTTAAATGACCAATAATCATGAACATTCAATATACCACTAAACAGGAGAATAGTTAATAAGTAGATAAGATGAGATTCTATGAACCCAAGTCATCCCAACAATTAGTCGAAAAGCAAAATCAATGGTATGTATGAAATTCAAACGTGGGATTACTTTGGAATAATTGGAAGATGAAAATATGCAAAGGAGGTTTGATAAGAATCATATCCGGTGGAATGGACAGACAGGACAACTAGTAGTTAGGATATAAACATGATGCAAAGGAGGTTTGATAAGAATCTATACATCTCGGGGGACGTCACCAAGACAGACTAGACATTTATCTTATCTTAATAGTATATAGTTGGCGGGTATAAACATGATTCAAGAGTACATATCATTTCCGAATCTAAAAAAACTGTGCCTAATGATCAAATGATCAAAATCGTTGAAATTTGATCTAACAGCTATAATTATTACAATTTTTAGAGAGGCTCTCTGTTTATAGCCGTTGAATGAAATTTTAATGGGCCGGATCATTTGATCCTTAGGCTCAATTTTTTTAGATCCGGAATCTGTACTCATGATTCAAATCGGTTTTCATTTATCTGAGAAGAGATCCTCTCCGGATCTCTTCCACCAAGACCACCGGATCAAGTGATGCAGAACTTTGAAATTTTATCAAACGGCTCAAAATTATTATAGTTTTT
>JAOTRO020000005.1:9020363-9034229 GCA_028566515.2 Pyracantha coccinea | reverse complement strand
GATGGACTTCGAGAAATTTTGACAAATGATCCCAGAGTGAACAAGTCTGCTCTGAATAATAAATTATCCACAGCTTTCGACATTTTGCTTCAAGATCATGACAATTTTACACAGGTATTTCTACGCACATTGCTCAATGATCATCACAACAACACATCAAAGGACGGAAAACAAAGAACAAACTAATTTCAAACTATAACTCTTACTACGGATTGTTAATAAGACTGCTACATAACACAAAAAGACTACATCTTACCAAAACCTCGTTCTTCTATTAAGTTACAGGGTAAATTTGTAAAGACCTAATTATGAACAAACAGGAAATTAGCAATCATAGACCCCAAGACAGAAAATACCAGAATACCTCAACACAAAAAAGTAAAATAAAAAACAATTTTCATTTCATATGCTCACTATAACTTTATCTCCACGTTTTAGGTTTTCGATACTAGCATTGGTCCTCACAGTGAACTGATCGGCCTTGTGAAATCCATTGGCATGCCATTTCTTCAAGAGCATATCCTTCATCATATCATAGAATTGGAACCTACAGAGAAGGAGAGGTCTAGTGAACCGGCCATTGCAGACAAGAAAGAAAAGCCGCTAGAAGATACAGATGAAGAGTTGTGGAAAAAGTTTGATACGAATCTACTCATAGCCACGCTTATCGCAACTGTCACTTTCACTGCAGCTTTCACCATGCCCGGAGGACTGAAAGATGATGGAACACCGGTTTTACAAGACAAGGCATCATTTCAAGTTTTTCTGTTGTTCGACTGCCTTTCCTTCATTCTCTCAATTTTTGTGGTACTTGTTCATTTAATTACAGCAAATTTAGCTATAAACTTACAAGGTATGCGGCCAATTTTAATTCACTATTCTGTTGTTGGAATGAACATAGCGTTTGCCTCGGCCTTGTTTGCGATGCTGCCCGAGGGTATCCGATGGCTTGGAATTTTGGCCTCTGTAACCTCTGGCTTCATATGCTTAGTAGCCACCCTTATGTACTACTTCCAGAAACGAAGACGGGAAAGGATTATTAAATGGATGTCATACATGACGAGGGCTACTGCTCGAACAAGATAAGTGGATTCCCATGGAAGGGGTCCCTAGCCTCTGCCTATGATTCAAGCATGCGCCTTTCATCGATCTCAACAGCACGCGAGCGGATGATTAATTTCGGCTAAGGGGTTTTCAGCTTGCAGTTAAGAAGTAGGGGCTTGTTGAACAATCATGGCTGGAGGTGTAAGTTGAATTCGTTTTCAAGTTTCCGTTGTGCAATATGCAATGATAAGTTTTGTCATGTGGTTGTATGTATAGAAACCTTCAGTACTTTCTGTTCACCACACAGTTTCTGGTAATCGCATTGTTCCGTAACTCAAAAACTTTTCTTTCGAACAAGTAATCATTCATCAGCCAAAGTTTATATTATAAGTCAAAAGCATACAACATATTATAAAGGAAACGAGATCACATTCGTGCCGGAAGGATGCTGATGAGGTCGCCTGCCATGTAAGATCGAGCATATTCCTCAACGGGTCAATATCAAGGGATTTCTATCTTTATGCACATGATACCGTCTGCATAATTTCTCCAAAGTTGCGACAGAATGCTGCATTGCATTTAGTTTCGTATCCATGAACATCCTTTGCAAAAGCAACAAGAACCCACATTAAGGAGAAGAAAGCAACCTTACAAACTTAAATTTCTAACATGACAAGAGCTTGCGCCACACCTGATAGTCATCGCCACACTCCTCAATGAGCCGACCAAGATGAAGACGCTGCATGGCCGTTAAGGTTGTAGTGGTGCAGATTTTCCATCTCTACGTTTCTTCCCTAGACTAGTTTTCAAATCTACATGGCCAAAGAAAGTCGTGTTATTAGAAATAGCAATGAACTCCAGAAATGATCTACATTTCAATTTCCCAATTTGGACAAATGCTATATGCAATTCAAAAGAGCAGTAGTTCTACGAGTACTGGTTTTCACAAACTAACACAGCTCATTTCTTAGAGCGAACAACAGAAAATCTCCATCTTCGAAATCCAGTTAAGCCTCTACATTATTACATTCTAAGGGTCGGTTCCCAGTTCCCACCAATGCCAAACTTTTTGAGCTTATAGGCTTTCGAAGTAAGAAACTGAAGTACGCAATGAAATATAAGTATCTGACTAAGCAATTAGATTTTCAAGATTCAGCTTACTCAAATACTGATCTGGAGCAAGAACTTCAAGAAAGCACAACATAACTGAAATCTCATAGAAGAATCCAGCTTGATATGAAAAACGTCGAAAAACGAATATGGAGAATAGGCATGAGATTACAGGTTCCATCTGAATCTTTTACCTCTGTTGTTAGGCTGCAATCCTAAAGGTTACTACAACCATTTTTGCAGGAACTTTTGGATTCTGCTAACCCAGTAAACGGTTTGGATTATTTACCAATTCTAATTCGGAAACACGAACACTCCTCAACCTCAAGTAGAAATCTTTATCCTAAAAATGCAATCTTTCAAATAAACCCATTTGCAATATGATTTCAATCAGTTATTCAATCAATATAGAAGAACCGCAATCCTCAAATTACTCATTTTAGCAAAAAATTCATAAATTCTCAATTCCTAATTCGAAAACAGAGTAGAGAGAGGGAGAGAGAGAACTCACCGTCCTCTTCGAGATCGCTGCCGTCGGCGAAATCGAGCTCTGCGGAGGCGTCAGGATCATCGGAGGGCGGAGGGGGGACCTGGAGGGAATCGCTCTCGACCATGTGAGAATTGCGAGACCGGAGGCTGAGCAAGTTAGGGTTGGAGACGAAGCCGAAGGACTTGTAGTTTTGGATGACGGAGCCCTCGGCGTCCCATTGGGGGCTGAGGTCGGGCCTTGCTGGAGCGGAGCTTCGGAGGGAGGCAGAAGGCGGGCTCGAATACGTTGGGCTTCCTCTTCGGCAGCCCCACGCGCACCTTCGTCCGCGACTGACCTTCCCATCTCTCTCCCTCTTTCTCTCCGCCGCTCTGCGAGTTTCTGTTTTACGGCGGGATGAAGGGTGGATGTTGAGTAGCGAAGACAATACTTGGCAATTAGGAACTTGTACTCAAAATTCCTCAAAATTGTTCGTTGTTAATTTATAGAACTTCGTGTTTATAATAAAAATCGTTCATATTATAAATCACTCTATAAAGATCACACTTACCAAAAAATAATTAAAATTAAGATCGTTTAGTCATCAAACTGTTTAAAAACAAATGAACAATATTGATAAAAGCATTATGAACCGTCTATGTATTTACTACAATAGATTGCCTAAACGATCTTAGTTTTAATTTATTTTTTACAGGTATGATACTTACAATGTGATTCACATTATGAACAATTTTGATTGTAAGTACAAAATTATTTTTAAACTATTAAAAAATTTCAGTAGAAGTACCTACTCATTTTTTTAGTAGCCAAGTATTTTTCCTAACTCTAACCTAAACGCTCGGTTTTATTTTAGACGCTGCGTTTTGTAATGACCTCCTTATGCCTTTGAATTTTTTTTTTATTTAAAACAAAGAGTTAATTAACGTTGAAAGGTGTATTCTATGAAATGAATGAATAAGTTGCTCCCAAATTGTTTATAACATTTTTTCCTAATGTTGTCACAAAAGACTTTTGCAAAAACTCAACAGTCGTATTTCTCACATAATTTAATAATTTATGAGTTAACACTCATTATTTTTAGTTGATTTAAAAATTTCTTCAAAATACATCAATTTTATACCATTGTTGCATCTTTCAGAAAATTTTGGAGATTTTTCAGCCCTCAAAAGGCACTTCCAAGACATGCTAATATTTTTCAATCTCTTGATTTTTCTATTTTTCAACTTTTTTTAAAAATAAAAATACTTACAAAATAAAACAAATAATAAGAATGTTTCAAAATAACATACAACATTTTCCTTCGTTCGTGTGTATACGATAAATTATCAGCTAAAGTTTTTGCAAAATCGTATACTTATGTTAACTCACTATAGTTGATCAATTTTTTCAATTTTTAGTAAACTTCATTATAAACGTGTCATTTTTAGCGTACAAAAACTCATCATAGTCCTACCAACAAAAAAGACCCAACCAAGTAGAAAGTGGTCGACAAAAAAGAAAAGAAAGTAGAAACTGGAAACTGATGAGACGGCATCCACAGATTTTGATTTGAGTATCTGAAATTTTCAGGAACAATATAACTAAATTTCTCAAGAAGCATCTTCATATATCTTGTGCAACAAGAAAGTTTAAGAATGATTTTCTAATCTAAATACATCCTAAACAGGCTACACAAATGAAGCTGGAAACCCTATCAAATTAGCTACTTCCTGCAGTGGTAGGCTACGCTTGTTCTTGTTGTTCATCATTTGTTTTATTTTCTCGGAGAAAATGATTAGAGCCGACGCCTTTTATGCTCCGACTGTTGCTATTCTTCGAGGACAGATGCAAGCAGTGATTCTCTGGAAAATTCGCCGAGAGATGTAGAATTCCAATGCTGGTTATAGTCCTGACGACCGGTTGGCGTACTCCTGAACCAAGGCACCGAACAGTGACGGTCTTTCAAGTAAGCGGGATGGTTTCTCAAATTCCTTAGCCAGCCCTGTTAAAGACGGCAACAGAGAAGTGTCAGCTACAATTTTCAGGTGGTAAATGAATGCCGAATGTCACAAGATATTTAATTTAGAGGGAGCACTCACCTGCATCTACTACTAAAACTCGATTGCAGTCCATCACCGTAGGTATTCTGTGCGCAATGCTGATAATCGTACAGGCAGCGAAATCCTCTCGGATGATCCTTTGTATTACAGCATCGGTCTGTGAATCCACTGACGCAGTGGCCTCGTCCATGAACAAGAGCCGGCAGTGCTTTAACATAACTCGCCCCAAGCAGAGGAGTTGTCTTTGTCCCACGCTCCAATTGTCTCCGTTATCGGCCACTATCAAGATAAAATTTTAATGAAAAATGGTCAGTACATAACCCTAGTGATCAAGTGTCAGTTTCAAGACGCGGAGAGCCACATACCTAAAGAGTTAAGTTTTTCGGGTTTTGCAGCAACCACGTCTTTAAGTTGGCAGCGTTCAAGGCTCTACAAGAAAATTAAGATCATTGCAAATAGCATACAGCATTGTTTCAACTAAGCAAAAGATGACATACAGACACTCTGTATAATTCAATCTTACTACTTTCGACGTAGCATTGTGTTTACCTTCCAAATCTCTTCATCTGAATACATTCCAATTGGATCAATGTTGCTTCTCACAGTTCCTTCAAAAAGGACAGGTTCTTGAGGAATGATCCCAAAGCGAGACCTGAGATCGTGAAGCCCTATCGTGGTTGTGTCGATCCCATCGATGATAATTCTGCCTCCTGAAGGTTCTACCAGCCTAAAGAACACTTGGATTAAAGTGGATTTCCCACTTCCTGTTCGACCAACAACGCCAATCTTCTCACCCCCGAAAATGTTTAGACTAATGCCTTTGAGAACCAAAGGTGTATTTGGGCGATATCTGACCTGCTCACCACAAAGTTTAAAATATCATCAAAAGGAACCGAGCCCTTTTAGCTTGAGACAAAGTAATGGTGATGACCAACTAATGAAAACGTGCATTCAGACTGTGGAAGTTATAAACAGAACTGAAGACAAACTGACCTGCAAGTCTTTGAGCTCAACGTTGCCACGGGAAGGCCAATTCGGAGGAGGAACACGGTCTACAATCTTCCACGCTGCTTCTGATGGAATGTCTGTAAACTGTTTTATCCTCTCAACCGACACCATTCTATTTTCAACGAAGCAGCTAAAATATATTGCCCAGAACAGCACACCATTAAGGGACAATCCGTAGGAGAGAGTTAAACCAACATTCTCTGCACCATAAAGGAAAAACCTGTTTAGTGAAATCTCTGCGAGAGATGCTCGTCTACTGTTGCTCATTTATGTTAGATATATCAAAACACGATGCTAACGCGCACCTCAAATCTTTCTTATAACAGAGACTCAATCAGAATTAATAATAATGAACTAATCAAGAAGGATCGCAAGGAGTTTAAATACCTGGCTTTATAATACTGCTCGGCAACAAGATCATGAATATAGTGGAAATGCAGAGAAGTAAACTCCCGAGCATCTCCAATCGGAAACCCAACCACTCATTGGAACCATTGTTGTGGAAATCCATACACAAGTTGGCATTAACTCGTTTTATGTTTTCCTTGGAGAACATGTTCTGCATTCTGAAAGAGCGAATTGTCATGACCCCAGATATGCTTTCTGAGAAATGATGGATTACAGGAGCTTTGGTGATTGAATCGAGTCGAGTTAACTCTCGAGATGATGCAAGATAGTAACCCTAAAACAAAATAAGTACAAAAATCTTCAGCATTGAATGCAACATTATAGTTACAGGTTACTGAAAAATATTTAGCACCGCAACAAAATGAACGAACATACCCGGTACCAGACATTAAGCCAAACAAGCGGAATCAGCAAGAATACAGTAGGCCACGAACATTGGCATACAATGATAAAGATGCCAAGCACAGTAAAGAACATGGCAATGGTAATACCCAACATGAAGGGAAGAAGCAGATCGATATTCGTCTGATCAGTTGATGCCTGGTGGACAGAAAAATTCTCATCAGTTAACAAATAGGACTATATATACATGAAGTTAGAATAAACAGATAACAGATATCTCATCAAGTATGACAAAAACGTACCCTACTCAGAATTCTTCCGGAAGGTGTAGTATCGAAAAATGACATGGGCGCATGCAGGATGCTGTGAAGAATTTGCTTGAAAATTGTTTGAGCTGTTTTAAGCCCCACAACCATCACAGCAAGTGCTCTTATCAATACCACAACGAATGCGACACATGCAATGAGTGCATAGACGATAATAAACACAGATGGTATGAATGACGCTGCACGCTTTGCTGCAGTTTCATAAGACAGCCAGTAATCACCCGCCATTTGAGACGCTTGCCACATCAGAGTCAATGACAATACTAACACCACACCCCACCATCCGTAAGCCTCTGTGCAATAAACTTTGTAAATGTGAAGGCTGACTTTGCCGGTTTCTTTCTCCTCTTCTTTGATGAGCTTAGAAGTCGCTTTATCAGGCTTCGGCTGGTCCAAAGAGTTGTTTTCACCATTTCCTTCCCCGCGTTTTGAGGAGAGTTGCCGAGATATTTGAGGTCCAGGGGAACTTTTGCTGGGATCAGCGGCGCTCATTTCTACAAGTTCCATGGAGGTATCGTGGGCAGCAACAAGCTCTTTGAAATCCAGGCCAGAATTTAGCAAATCCTTATACTTTCCTACCTGTACTATCATCCCATCTCTCATGACCTGATAAATATAATTAGGAGGGATACATGAGCAAATTGCATTTATAATTTCTTCAAGAATACATGAACAATTCTAAATACTTACCAAAATAAGATCAACATTATGCAAGAAGTCAACTTGATGAGTTACAAGTAAAACCGTCTTGTTTTTAAGCGCTCCCCTCACACATTCCTGCAGAAAGCCATAGACATTAATCATAAGCGCCATTTTAGATTACGAAGATCTAAACAAGAAAGTTGGTTTTCCGTTTTCTTTCAACGCCTTTAGATTACGAAGATCAAATCCGCCATCTAAGCACCAATTTAAGTATGAGCTACACTATTTCAATCATTGTGAAATCAAAAGTAAATCATTCTTTACTACCAAATGTAGAACAAAATATAAAGTAATGTCACCTTGAATATTTCTGACCCAGTATGAGCATCAACAGCACTGAAGACGTCATCGAGGAGATATATGTCACAATTTTGATACACAGCACGAGCAAGTTGAATCCTCTGTTTCTGGCCACCACTTAGGTTGATGCCACGCTCTCCTATCTCAGTTTGATCTCCGAACTCCATCATTTCCATGTCCTTTTCCAAGCAACAAACCCTGATTACTTCCCGGTATCTCTCTCTGTCCATTGGCAAACCAAATAGGATGTTTTCTTCAATGGTTCCGTTTTGAATCCATGACGTTTGAGCCACATAGGCAGTTGTCCCGCAAACTTGTACCTGTTTTCAAAGATTTAGTTAATTTAACAAAGTGATTGAATTGAAGCTTCAATGGAGGGATTTTACATCATAAGAGACATCTAGAAAATGGTTTAATGGTATCAGATTATACCTTTCCGGATAACTTGTGCATCTCACCAAGAATTGAAGCTAGAAGGGAAGATTTTCCGGATCCCACTGTCCCTACAATCGCCGTTAGCTCACCTTTATTAACTTTTATATTTATATTTTTCAAATCCTCTTCATTGCTTTCATCGTCCCAGTTGAACGCGCCATCTTTAACTTCAACAGCAATCCTACTATCACAGCCTTCTACCCTCTCCACCGAATCCTCCAACAATTCTCTACTCTTCATAAAACGATCCAGCCTCCCAAGTGATATCATAGCTTGAGAAATTGATATCATAGATTGCGGGAATGTCCTGATTGGCTCCTGAAGAATTTTGAAGATGGTTGTGGTTGTGAACACTGTCCCAGCATCAAGTCGTACACCCAACAAAAGTGCAGTCCCGAACGTAAGAGTTGATATAAGTACTGGGGTGCACCACATGATCACGATATTGGCAGAGATTGAGTAAAAGAACTTGGTCAGCCAGCTAAACTCTGACTCGCGGAAAGCTTGGATCCTTTTATTAAAGTGCTCCTCCCAAGCTTGGAACTTGATCACGCGCATGTAATTCAGCATCTCGTTCGTTGCCTTCATCCTTGAATCCCGATTCTTCATCACATTAAACTGGAACCTGTTGTTCCGCTTCGTTCCCAGCACAACAAACACGAGAATACACATGATTCCGGATATAGCTGTGATTACTGCTGCACCAAGGCTGTTATATAGAAGGACCAACGCAATGGTAAGTTGCACGGGCATCATCCAAATAGCGTGCAGCTGCAGCATCATGTCTGAGAGCTGTTGGGCATCAACCGCCATGTAATTCACAATCTGTCCAACTCCATGAGCCTGCCGAGCTGAGCATGACAACCTCAACCCCTTCTTGTACAAATTAGTAATAAGCGTGGAACGAATGAGCATCCCAAGCTTCTGGGAGTTGAAGTTAAATTGGTGAGTGGTTAAAACTTCAACGAATTTCGCGCATAGAAGGATCAATACGAGGTAGTATCCTTCAAATGGCGAGGTTCTTATTCCCGCGGTGTAATCTACAAAACTTTGGATAAGCACAGGCCCAACGTACTGGACACAAAGCCTGATCACAGCAAGGAAAGCTGTGAAAGCAATTTCTTTCCAGAAGCACCGGAGTAATGTTTTTCGCACTGGGTGGTCTGATTTTTCTTGCGGTTTTGGCCACTTCGATTCAAAGAGAACTGACATGACTTCAGCTCTATGTTCCGGGGAAAGGGATGGGACTTCGTCAACCTTCAGTGGACTTTTGTACCCTTTACTTAGCAGAGGATTCATCCAAATCCAAAAGGTTTTAGAAATTACAGAAGCCGAAGCAAAGCCAGTCACATTGGATTTGCTCGAAAGGGGTTCGTATAATACTGCGTCTCCATTTGTATCTCCCTCAAATTCTCTGTTCACAGAAATCCCAGTTGATCCTCTAATGGCGATAACAAGAAGAACAATCGCTAAAGGGAAAGAAGCCATTGAAACTATATCATCCAATCTCAAACTAGGCTCCTGAATTCCTTGACCATAAACCAAACGAAGTATCCCCGATGCTGTGAACAAGGAAATAACAACACAGTTTGCAACCCAATAAATCCGAAGAGAAAGCGGGTGCTTGACCGCTTCAAATCTCTTCGCGTGCGCCACAAGAATTGTGATCACTGCATGAGTTACGGACTGAACCAACCAGAAAACCCCGTCTACGAGCTTCCATGGCGACTCGGTGATTCTACTGAATGCAAGAATGCAAACAGCTGCATAACATATTGTCAACAGAGTGCTCACCATCAGAGAAACCTTAAAGAGGAGAGTAGTTCTGAGATGAGCTCTGTTGTTCCTAATGAGGGGCTTGTTGAGGTCGGAGTTGCGGCCGCCATCCGCGGAGATGAAGCGGGAATAAAGCTTGTGTATCGAAAACGCCAAGAGCGAGAGCAAGAAGAGGAGGTCGACAGTGGACAGCAGAGCTCTCTGAGGACAGGCAGAAAGGAAAATGAATCTCAGCCATTGAAAGATTGGTGTCACGGCGGTGTCCTCCGAGGACTGAACCACGGATGGCGAACACGAAAATGATGTGATCCAAGTCCCGGAAGACATGGCTACAAAAAAACTTCGTAGCAGAAGCTAAAGTTGCAGACTTTTGTGCTGAAATCAAATCAGCATCCTTCTTCCTTTTCCCTGAAAAAAATTAACAGAAAATTATAGCACGCGTAAACGTAACCAAATTGTCTAGAACGAAAACGTTATATATAAATTAATTTAAAGTAGAATATCGCTAAATTATTGCAATAGAAACAAACAAAGAAGAAAAAACATGTTTTGAAACCACCTCTTTGTAGAAGTCATACCAAGTTACCAACCTTAAAAAAAAAGGAAAATTGATTCCATCAATGTAGAAATAATTTAATGATAACCTATCATCAGCTAAACAACATAATTATTCATAAATTTCATATGATTTAAAGTAGGGTTCCAAAAAAAAAGGTATAAAATATTTGAAAATCATTAAGAAAGTATGAGGAAAATCATGAGGGCAAGACTTGTGCCGTTTTTGACCGAGTCAATGTTTTGACTGCTTGGAAGTTTCCCTAGTATTTTCTCGAATAGATAATGCTAAGCAGACTCTCTTAAAAGTGTCGAAGATTTTCCACCATGTCATGTTGGTATAGAGATTAACTTTATGAAGTAGCAGATAGTCCACAAAGAATCATATTTTGAGAGAATTTCTTAACATTTCTCCTTTCACAAATAGAGCACCCGAACACAACCAACGTAGATTGCGCTTTTACTGCATTCGCAAAAAAAACAAAAATATTTAGGCAGTCTGGTACGGTTTTGTTCCTTACCGATTCCTCTCGTTCCTAACATTTAACGATTTACCACGCGAAAGCTATCAGTTATTAAAATACATTTAAATTTTAAATTAATTAAACTAAATAAACCATTCTTGTCAAATTACAAGAACCCTTGAATTAAACAACCATTAAAGTTGAAGAGGACAAGTCAGATGAAGTTCAATTGGTAGCAAATATTACGGGAATAATTAAGCTAAAGATCAACAGAATTATATTACAATAATCACAGTGTTACGGCGCATGTCGGGAGTAGTTGGAGAATAAATAGAGCTATCCAATCAATTAAACCAAAATTTTAACACCAACCACAGAAATAATATCACAATTCAAAATTAATAAATTTTAAGCCAAAAAAGAAAAAGTTAAGAACAGTTCAAAGAATTGTTAGCTTCACCTATATGCAGCAAGAAAAGGAAGAAGGTGAGAAAATTCCAACTCATTTCTTCTCCATTTTCTCCCTTCCGTACATTTCTGGCCTTTCTCTAAATGCATTTTAAGCCTTTGATTGAGTAAATTAAATAAAAACCAATTGGTAGCAAATGAGAAGTCAGATGAATGTGATGAATGAGAAAATGAGAAAATTTCTTGTACAAAAATATTTTCAGCAAAATGCATAAATGAAGGCTAAAGCTCGAAAAATACTTTCATGGGGCAGGTTGAGTGGTAGACATCCTTGGGAATTAATGCAAAGTGTATGTGTAGAGATTCATACACATGACCTTAAATTAGTCATTTAAAATGTCACGGTAATTATGAACCTGTTTTATGTAAATCTTTTCTCTTATAGCTGATGCATGCAAAAGCCAAACACCCCAATTGACAAAGCAGGAGAGAGAGAGGGAGAGAGAAACATGCATGATTACCTGGGTTTGTTGGAAGCTATTTGAAGGTTGGGTTTGAAGAGGAAAAAGAGCAAGGGATCTTGAGAGAGAGAGAGAGAGAGAGACTCAGACAATTGAATATGGGTTCAGCTAACTAATTCAGAATCACACTTGGAAGAATTGAAAGCTGCTGGACAATCCCAAGGCATAAAACACGGTTCCTAGAAACGTGTCCCTTGTCAGCGCTCTCGACCGCTCGGACCTTCATGCCCAATATATTGGCGTTGCACACATAACTAACGCACAGAGAAAGGGAGACAGCTTAGAGAGAGAGAGAGAGAGAGAGAGAGAGAGAGTTGCTTTTCTGTGACTAAAGGGTCTGTCTGTGTCCGTCTATGTATGATTAGCTTCACGGTCTACAGAGCAGGAAATGGGGTTCTGCAGGCTTCATTGTAATTTGGAAAGACGTGGAGAAATGGGGTTCTGCGGGCTTCACTTCCTCGAGGGAGATATACATTTTATTTTTTATTTTTTATTTTATTTTATTTTTCTGCTTTCTGGGGTTAGAGGCTAGGGATTGAGGGATTCTTCAGTGTGACTGGCACACCTCGTACATAACATGTCATTATACAAATGATGAGATTTATGTGTCAAAAAGTTAATAACTTAAAAAATAGAATTTCTCATCACATACATAAAAACACGTAATGTATCATCCGTGTTCCCGTTACAATTAAAAATTTCTCCTACGGATGGGACAGAAAACATACACACACAGAGTTTGTTTCTAACCTCTTAATAATTGTTTCTCAAAAAAACCTCTTAATAATTCTTTTTTTTTTGTTTTCTCATTTACATACTTGCCAGTTTCATTGCGGCTTCTAAACCAGGAGAAAACCTTCATCCACGCGCCATGTAAGAGCGTGGGCGGCAACTTCAATTACACAAATGGTTCATTCTAATTAATTTAGGAAAATGTTATTAGCATTCTAAAAATTTTATTCACACTTTTCATAATTGTATTTTTTTTTCCAAATATAGAAAATTTGGAGTATAGAATGAGATTTTTAGAATGCCGATAACAATTCCCTTAATTTATCATAATTTTAGTAGGTAACAAGTTAAAGGCGCGTTATGTGTAATTCTAAAAAAAATTCATATTACAACTTTATACAAAAATATATTCTCTCAATTCTTAATAAAGTAATTATTGAAATAATGACTCATATTTATTTAGTTCATGTTTCTGGAAAAATTGGAATCTTAGTTATGTTCTTTAACATTTATATAAAATATTGATTTGGAAATTAAGAAAAGAAAATGGATAAAAGTAAAGCAGTTAATCAAAACTTAGAGCGCGTTAATAAAAACTAAAAACCAACTAAAATGCGCTTCAATAAAAATTACAAACCAACTAATGTAAAGTACCTATTGACATAACTCTTTTGTTAGTCAAATTTCCATGATTAAAACACTCTCACCAAAATTGAACAACAATAAAAAAAAAATACACAACTTGTAATTACATGACAACATGAATTTTGCTGTTTCATCAACCTCACAGCCATCAAAACATAGCATTGCACAATTTAAAAATTAAATAAAAATTTGAGAAGGTTTTTTTAACCCCACTTCAACCCCCTCCCCTTTTGCCACGCCCAATTTTTCCTAACTTTTTTTTAAAGTTTTCTTTTTAAAAAATGCATATTTTTAATAAAAATAAACAATTTAATTAAGTACGCATAACATGTAATATCACATCCCAGCCCGCTCCACCACCGTAGCACGATATTGTCCGCTTTGGGTTTACCATTCCCTCACGATTTTGTTTTTGGGAACTCACGAGCAACTTCCCAGTGGACTCACGAGCAATTTCCCAGTGGGTCATCCATCCTAGGAGTGCTCAGGCCTCCTTCTCGCTTAACTTCGGAGTTCCTACAGAACCCGAAGCCAGTGAGCTCCCAAAAGGCCTCGTGCTAGGTA
>JAOTRO020000005.1:8986526-8998190 GCA_028566515.2 Pyracantha coccinea | reverse complement strand
CAGCAACTTTGTTAAAATTTTACTTTTTAATTTAATCTATATTTATTGAAATTAATCTATTATTTTTATTTCTTCATAAATATGTTAAAAAATAATACATGAATTATATATATATATATATATATATTATTGAAAATATATGAAAATAACGTTCATTTTATTTTTGTCTTAAGTCGCAGTTTGCATTGAGACGACTTGTTTCAAACTAAGGTGTGGGGACAAACACTGCCCGTGTCAACTTGACTTATGGAGTAATCATGTATGAACTTTTGTCAAACATCTTGCTCCTATTGCAACAATAATATCCAAGAAAAGCTTTCATGCAACTTGTAGAACATTGTGTAGACGAGGGAAAAGAGCATTCGAAGGCTATTAGCTCACCCGACTCGCCGGCCTCTTCCGTCGTCGATTCAATCAAGCATTCAGATTATTATTATTACAATTATTATTATTTTCTTTCTACATTTGGTTCGTGTTCGTGTCATGTTTGTTTCATACCTATTATCATATCAAACCCGTTACTTTAATAAATTCTTTAACAGGTGATTCCATAACGATTCAATTCATTAAATAATCATGTTGTTTTGTGTCAAGTTAAAAGGATCATGCAAGAAATTACTTTGCTGACGTGCACTGATCGACACAAATAAACAAACATTAGAAAATTGTAAAACGTCTTTCATTTATCGATTAGCATTTACTGGCAAAAAAGGACCCATAACAAAGAGAAAAGGCTAAGTTAGATAACTGCATATGAACTGGGAACGACATTCCTAACAGAGAGGTTAAATATAAATCGAATACAAGGCGAAAAAGAAGAAAACAAAACCTATATATATCATACAAATGGGGGCGTGACCTACAACGGGATTTCCATGAATATCTTTCCACGCCTTATAACCAACAACTTCTATACACCGAAAAAAATACCTATTCTACATAAAATAGCTGAGAGACGTCTTCTTTCTTGATCCGCCTTCGCCGTATAGGTCATTCCATTGGAGGAGCTCACTCATATTTGTCGACTCCGATGACACACTTGCACACACCTGCATTGAATTCAATATTAGACGGCCAATGATCCGGAACACAACTGAACACTTCCGACCACCGTAGAATACTACAAGAAGCCAGAACCCCGTATTGTATTATTAGGTCACAACGTACCTGCTCATGCGCATGTTTGAAGTCCTCCATCTTCAAAGGACGAATGTCGGCACTGCAGTACAACTGCGGTACAGGTCTGTTCTCTGCCAAAGCTAAACTTCCCTCCTGCGATGCATGGAGAAAGAACTACTTAGTTGCAGTAACCAAGCACACCACTTCAAGTTCAAAAATCAACAAGGGCTTTGTATTTTTGTTATACTGTCCAGAAAACCAACCTTTTTCTCTTTCTCTAAAATTTCCCTAATGGGGAGGTGAGCTGCAGCAACACAGAGATTCTGCAACCACAACAAAAATCGGGACACAATCCATTACATAAGAGAAAATAAAACTACATAGAATATGACCGACAAAAATAAAACTACGTATGTAAAAAGCTTTAGATGGGTTTCATAAAAATTAGAAGGCAACCTTTAAGTCACTTCCCGAATACCCATCTGTCATATTTGCAACTGCTTCCAAATCAACGTCAGGTTCCAAATCTTCTTTGGCCAATACAACTCTCAGTATTTTTTCTCTGTTCTGGGCATCTGGCAAGTTCACCATCAATCTGCACATAGAATCAATTTTGTACGCAGGAAGCCAATATACTTGCGTTGACATATAACAGATGCAGTAGCAGCAGAAGAGGCAAACATGCGATTTTACCTCCTCGGAAGCCTCCTAATAACAGCCTCATCAAGGTCAAAAGGCCTATTAGTAGCAGCAAGTACCAATACACGTTCTTTATCCTTTGTACGCAGACCATCCCAGTTAACCATGAACTCATTTTTCATTTTACGCATAGCCTCATGTTCCCCAGGATTTTCACGTCTGCCTAACATGCTGTCAACCTATGATGGTAGCCATAAAAAAATCAAATTGGACGGGAATAAAATTGAGTGAAACAAGACGAACAAAAGGATTCTATAAACACTCTCATAAACTGACATGGTATCTTGCATGGCCGTGCCATCCACTAGTGGCCTACACTGCTGTAGTTTAATAACCGAGGCAAACTAGCCCACCATGTCAGCGTTTAAAACAGTTCCAGAAAACTCTTTGTATAACTCACATTTTCAAAATGAGAAAACTAAAGAAAAAGGTTCCCTGGACAGCGCAAATATATAGAATGTAATGAACCAACCTCATCAACAAAAACAACACTAGGGGCAATTTTACTAGCTAAGGAGAACACCGCTTTAACGTACTTCTCTCCTTCCCCAAACCACTGCAACAAAAGTTAAAGGGGTCATATGGATTCAATAGTTGTCACAAAATGTTTATCCACGTTCCAACAACCACGATAATAAGCAAAAATACCTTTGAAGTAACACTCGACATTGATATGTTAATAAAGTTTGCACCAGCTTCAGTTGCAACAGCCTTTGCAAGCATAGTTTTTCCAGTACCCGGAGGACCAAATAGCAAGATTCCTTTGCAAGGCTGTAGAAGAAGTAACGGTAATCAGAAGAGAAACATGAAAGAGAAGCACCAACGTAGAACTGTTTCACTTTCCACAGGGGAGAATGAAAGACAGAGAAGCGAAAAGTATGTCATGTTTCTACCTTAGTCAACTGTCCTTTGCTAAACAATTCAGGCCTCTGAAGAGGAAGCATCACCAACTCCTTTAGGGTGTCCTTCACATTTTCCAAGGCCCCAATGTCATCAAAACTAACCCCAATATCGCTCGGTGGAATAACATCAACAAGAAGTTTTTTCTCAAATTCGTTTCCAGTAACCACATCCTGAAAAATCATGGACTTAAATCCAATACAATATACACTTACATTCTTGATTATAGAAAAACTAGTTAACGTTTCATCTTCAGAAAGTCGGAAGCAAGGCATTTATGGTACACCCCCAGAATAATAAACATACCTTAAGTGATTTCTTTATGCTCTTGTTTTCATTTTGAATGCCTTGTAGAATGTTTAGTCCATCCTTAAGGCTGTAAGCATAGAATCATAAAATATGATTAGAAAACAATAGACAGTATGTTTAAACTACTGTCCTAAGAAATAGTACAACCTTTCAGTAGAAATAACAAGTTTGTCATCTTTAACTAAAGTGTCCGAACAATGCATAAGATGGTGACTAATAGCCCAGCCTACTACTTTCTCAACACCTGTAAAAGAAAAGATTATACAATGAACCGCATAAGTGAATATTTAAGTCAACATTCCCTGTAAAATGTTATGCACTACAAAATTGAGTTCAAGAAAACACACTTTCAGTTGTAAGCGCTAGATCATTAATGCAGAGACTTTCAAGGTCAGAGCAATCCACAGCAACTCGGTTAAGAACCTGAAAGCATCAGCCTTAAGTAAATATACAGGAATAGCATCAAAAGCAGTAAACACTACATTAGCCACTAAGATGCAGATGTGATCACGCTGCATATGCTGTTAGCAAGCACATGTGCATCAATCTTCAATTCCTTGTGATTCAATAAGTTTGCAAGAGGGTGTAAGAACAGTATACATGAGAAACATATTTAAGAGAAAGAACAATAGGAACAAATACCAGATGTACTTACTGAGCGAATAGTAACAATATTTGACTGGGCTTTCAAAGTTTCAACATCACGCTCCAACTGCTGCTTCCAGTCCGAAAGTAAAGTTTCATCCTGCCAGTATAGCTGACAAATATTACCTCTTTCGAGCAATAACAAGTAGCACAATGACCATACAAGAAAAAAAGGCCAATTACCTGGGGCAGCTGTATGGTCACTTTGTTGGGGAAAATCCGAGAGAGTTGCTTCATAATTTTAGGAGTTTCTTTGCTCCTATCATGCAGCCTACCACCAAGGTTATCCTGAACACAACCAATAAATGTGTCATTTTAAGAAGGAAAGTACCATCTATGAACAAGAGGGTAACAACTTGTGATAAACATTGACGACAAATTCCAGACTCCCTGCTGGAAAAAAATTGCACTGATACAGATGTGATCCTAACTGATGAGAAAATATGGTTGAATTTATATTTCAATGTGAACAAAGCCCCCTCATCACCGTTTCAATTGACCTTGGGGAATTTGTGTATAGTTGCAAGAGAAAGGGAGAGACAGAATTCAATATAAATCAAACAGGAAACAGATTAAGAATTAAATTAATCAGATAAGAATATAGTTACAGAATCAGCATGATTATATATGCAGATATGAGTGGTTAAAACATGCATTAGCATTACATGCCACCAAGAAAAACAAAATGGAAAATATAATGGCAACTTACATACCGGAAAAGCAAGATCAAGCAAAGCCGTTTGGTTGAAGCCGAATTTCGTGAACAAAAGGCTACCAGGATGGGACTGCAAACATAAAATAATGCTTTAATGTCAAACTACAATAGTGAGTTCAAAATCAGCTAACTGATAAAATCCTCAGCCTTTTACCTTCTCCTTGCGAGTGTCCAACTGGGTATGAGAGCCGATCACAACAACATTCTCTGGCAAGTTTTCAAGCTTACTCTTCAAGACACTATATGCATCTGGGTTACCAGCCATAACCTTTTCTATATCTTTCAAAAACACTATCAAAGGAAGACTTTTACTCTCCTGGGATGCCACCTGCACAAGTTTGGTGCAGATATTAATACCAGATTAACTGCAACTATATTGGTATAGTAAAGGGCGATCTTTAACTGCAACTATATTGGTATAGTAAAGGGCGATCTTGCTATAGTAAAGGCGATTGTACCTCAAGAAGTTCACCAATAGCGAGCTTGTCAATATCATCACCTCCAGAAACATCCAAGGGAAGTAAATGACTAGCTGCATAGTAAATATTAATTATTAAAAGAAAAACACAGAAAGCAAAATCATGCACTAACAGGAAGAACTCATGACATCAGAAATCACCAGAACAAAAAAAGCCATGATCTTCTTCACATAGACCACCAAGATCATTGCCATCTGGTATTGATTTATCAAATCTAACCCCAATTTTTGCAGCCTCATTTTCTTCAAAAGCAAGAACAACTTTGCCTCGACAACCATATGATGGTCCCCTGCAACATTTAGAACCAAAATCACTTTCCGATCAATGATCCATGAAATTCATACAGCATGCTAACTGTTGTTTTTCCCATGCACTATTTTTCCTCTTCCTTTTCAAACTCATTAGAAAGTTTATATAGTGGCAATCATATTAAAGAAATTTGTAAAAAATTCCAAATAAAAGAAAGAAACCCTTCATCCAATACATTCAAAATTCTGAAGTGCAAGGAGTTTTGTGGGAGACATGCTTTTATAAATCCAAGTAAAACAACTGTTAAAGGACTATTTGAACAAGGACTGCTACAAAAACTTGCCACAAACTGGCATGGGAGCTGAGAATCAATTTCATATGTAACAACTTATCACATATCAAGTGCCTTTGGCAGCTCGTAATTACTTGCCAAGGCATTGCCATGGAAGAATATTTTTAACTGTTTGTTCCACCAGCATCATTTCTCTCAACTTAGGTGCCACAATGAACTAGTAATAAATTCTGCAGTTATATAATTAAGTAAAGATGAAATAAAAGGAAGAGAAAAGATGGAAGTTACAAAGAGATGCCACATCAAACATTGAGGCACCAAACCCTCTTCTTAATTCAGAAAATAATATATACAAATGCCACTTACGAATATCATATTACTCAGAAATGTAACATTTTATACCATCATGCAAATCGAGTACCTTAGAAGAGGGCAACTCTGCAACTGCAGAGGACCAGAAGATATAGCACCCACAAATTTGACCTTGTCACCTGGATAGATCGATAAGGGTCAGCACATCAAAGACAGATAGTGTTAAGTTATAATTCTGGATCAATAAACCAATAAGAAATCCACTGAATGTTCGACACTCTAAGAACAAATATCATGCCTTGTTTAAATGTAATGCCTCTGGATGATGCAGTAGAAGTCTCCTGCTTTGGCAGTGCCTGAGAACTCACAGTGGATCCACCAGTAATTTCAGCCTCAACACTAGAGGTTGGTTTCTTGTGCTTGAACCCAGCAGCATGAGCTGCTCGTTTCGCAAAAATGGAAACTCTTTCAGGCCTTGGTACTTCTTTAAATGAATCAGAATCCTTGGGCAGTGGTGCCTGAACCTATTAAGAAGTATATTTCAAGAAATATTTAAAAGAAAAATCCACAATTATAAACTTGAATTCCTGAAATGACAAAGAAAATCTGCTAGAGAAATGACGACCAGAAACAACGGAAGGAGAATATATGCTTGTACGCAAAGAAGATTAAAGTTAAAAAGGGGATCAAATGGGGAAATTAAGGAACATACACCAGGCAGGAGAAGAGAATCTACAATTAGTAATCTAGCACCAAAATGTTTCGCAAGTGCCTTTGCCAAGGTCTCCTGATATATCTCAGAACCTGCAAAAGAATTATTAAAATAAAAACATAATGAATTAACAAGGAAAGGAAAAGCAAATATAAAATTTCAGAATTTACAAGCATCATCAACCACAGAATTATAAGCATCACCAACCATAACATGGTAGAAGTACCTGCTGGACCAGATAATAATATGCGCGGGCTCCCAGTAGGTAGTGATGAAAAGTACTTTCCAAACTTACTACATTTCAAATTCGGGTGGGTGGATGCAATCAAAACCTTCTTTGTTGTTTCACTGTAAAAATGCAAAATGAGTAAAGGTCTGAGTGCAGAATTTACCAATAAGAGTCCAACTAAATATGGACAAATCACAATTAGGGAAGTTAATTCAGTATCACATGATCTAATCAACATAAAAGGTAAATGCTGCACCTTAGGTAATATGGGAAACTTTCAAATGAGACATCAATATCATCAGGACTTAGAATTCCTTCTTGCAGTTTTTCTTTAAATGCTTGTCGCCTAGTTGATATCAACATTGGAGGGTCAAGATTGTGGAGAAGCTCTCTGATTTCCCTTTGTTCGTCAAGTATTTTAGAAATGCTGCCAGTTAAGTCAAAGTTGGTACTAGAAGAACCGCCAAACATACGGAGGAGTGGCCTTAGTTGATGAGTTACCCCAGAGACCTTCCTGGTTTCAGTATCCATATCCAATGCAACGCTATCAAGATTGGGGTTTTCTTTCGCAGTGTCAGGATACTGAACAATATCTTTATCACCTGAAACCTGATCATTAATGTTAGTACTCTCCTTCATCACAATGTCTGGAGTACGGTCATCTGAATCTCGACAGGCAGAAGGAAGAGAAGTCATCTTTGCATCTTGTTGCAGCTCGTCACCAGCTTTAGCAGGTTCTGGAAGTAGTGACAAGTCATTTGGCACATTTGACATTGACGCTAATATTGATGCCCCATCAACGGCAGAGGGGTCCCCTGATCTTGCCTCCATATGCATCCCATTAACTGGAGCATTCTGGGTTTCTATAACGCTAATTGAAGGAATGCCCTGAGCAGCTATACTATTGTCATTTGTCAGCTGCTGGAAAATCTGATTCAAGGTTAAGGAATCAATCGAACAATACAAGACATAGCATTAGGTTGAGGGAAGGGCTGAAATCCAACAGAGAACATTATATGTCATAATTACTATACTCTAGATGGTACTACAGTGAAAAGGATACATATGCATGTCTTCCAGACGAGCTGAATACGACCTCATCGCCTCCATTAAGAATTACCTTTGTATCCTTTTGATAAGTCTTCTCATTCACCTGAACATCACCCTTACCACCTATAATTTCTAGTTCTGCAGTGGACAAACCTTCACGCTATTCAAAAACAAATTATTTGAAAAGAAAATAATATCAGTCAAGAGCAGCTTTTCACAAACCCCAGTTCAACAAATATAACCAGTCAAGATTTATGTAGAAGCTATATGAAAGAAATACCTTAACATGTTTCAGTTTACACAATGTAGTACTAATGGATAGGTCTTTAATACATAAATGGCACTCACGACTTTGACCAACAGTGAAAACAGTATCACAAATGAACAGGTGCGGGTTCTGGAAAAGGCATTAGAAACAAACATATAATTAGATTAAAATAACAAGAGGACACCTTGACCAAGTAAGAATCATTCCTCAATAAAAAAAATATTAAAAAAAATCAGTAACTTGATAACATTCAAAGCACACAAGGAGCCACAGAAAACGCAAAAGAAGCACTTCTTTGGCACCTAGCTATTTTATACGATTTTTTTCTATAAATAAAAAGGCATAGAGATGAAAGATATGAGAGAAATGAGGGATGACAAAGGGTGGTAGAAAAGAGATGGAAGAAATGTATGTATATTGAATGGTACATTCTCTTTCATATTTCCTCCTCCCTCACACCATCCCCATTCACCCTTCTCCCTCCTTTCTCCCGCACATTGTACCTCTACCGGTAACAAAGTAAAAAGGTGCTGAAAAACCAAAAACATAAAGATCACCAGACATGCCCTTAATAATCCAATATAATCATTAATTATTTTTACTGAATGCACTCCAACAACAATGTTAATGAGATTCTCACAACTAGAAAGTTACCTATAAGGAACCACTGAAGAGTACTATGGTCCACGTTGAAGGCATGAAAAAGTGACGTATTGAACTTAGGTATGCTAAACTGCCTTCGTTCACAAAAGTATAAAAGAGAGATATCTAAGCTCAAATATGAAGTAGGGAAGAATAAGAGAGATATCTTGAACCATCAATATCTACCCTAACAGTGAATATAACAACCGGATTTCTATTGTGAGGACTGATGGATGCAATATGACTGCTTGTAGGTGTTGACGGAGGCATAGTACCCAATGAATTACACATTCTTGGTTGTCATACAATTACAAGCCACCCTGAACACTGTTTTGGCCCTCTCCTAGGATAATTTAATCCATCATTCCATCACTCTTGAGGAAAATTTGCCCACTCACCCAGCTACTCTGTGTCACACCGTACTGCATTTAACAAAACCTAACACTAGCTAATATATCTGTCCAACCGATTGAAATAAAATACCTGAAATAAGATCTATATTGAGTGCTATCATTACCTGATCTATATTGAGTGCTATCATTACCTAGACATAGAATGTGATAAAGTCATCTCTTTTAGCAAAACAAAGAGTATTAAGCATAACAAAATCAAATTTTATATCTTCTACAGGCCTGTATATTTAAAACAACCAACAAATTCTGTTTTGTGGATCAGAGAAGCCAATGATAACAAATGATATGGAGAAAATAAGCAACAAAACACACCTTTGAGCACTGCGAAATAAGCATTCCCCAAGCAGATTTCGAATTTGACTTTGCAGTCTTCTTTGGAAGCTTCTTAGCCCGCTTCAAACCCGCGCGGACAGCAGTTTCCCCTGAGAACCCCCAACAACCGAAATTCGAAATCAAACCCAAAACCCCAACATAAACCAAAATTCAAACCCTAAACCCAACGTATCCATGCAATTAAAACCCACATACAAATACAAAAAAAAAGACATGCAAGGAGATAGAGAGCAAAGATTGGTACCCAAAGGCTGCGGCGAAACCAAGGCCTCGCCTTCCGGTACGGCATCGGGGGATCCTTCCAGCGCGGTGGCATCAGAGCCGTTAATTGCCTTCAACGAATCAGTGGTCGGCGGATCAGAGGGTCGGAGCTCAAGTTCCGGAGATTGGGACCCAGATTCCTTAATCGGACCCAAAGGCTCCGCCGGCGGCCCACTCATAACTCCGTTGTTCGACGACGAAGCATCAGACGCCTAAAATTTCAATATTAACCGATCAATCAAGCAATTGGGAATCCCCAAATGAACAAAAAGATCAAATATTTCAACCCGAAATCCCACATGCAACGCAAAATTCAAATACCCAGAAAACCCATTTCTGCAAAAAGGAATTGAATTGAATTGAAATGGAAAAGAACGAACCTTTGAGCGTTTGGGGTTGGGAGGAGGGGAGGCCGATAGGGCGCGTTTGGAAGAGGAGCTGCGCCTGGTTTCAACCATGGTGAAGTTGGCGCTTTTCGTTCGAGTTGGAGCTGGGTCTTCGTCTCTGATCCAAACAAGGTAGAGAGAAGAAGAAGAATGAATGATTGAAGGGATTATTATTATTAGTTATCAGAAAAGAAATTTCAGCTTTTTAATTTGTTTATTTTTCAATTCTCTCTCCCTGGTTTTATAAGGTTTCTAGAGAGAGAGAGAGAGAGGCGGACAAATGGGGGAAAATAATGAAGCGGTGGTGGAAGCTTAACTAGCTAGAGAGAGAGAGAGAGAGAGTGAGCTGCTAACACAAGTTTCTGACGCTCGATTTCGAAACGTTTCATAATTATTCAAGATATCGGCTTTTCGGAGTTGGAGAGATTTGCATTTGAAATTTGAGGATTATATATTAATGAATTTTTCATAACAATTTGCATGGGATTTTTAAGTCAAAGTAGAAATATCATTTTCCATTTATCGGTAAGATGAATTACTATTTACTAATTTGAATTGGAAGCCAATTATTCACAATTCAACCATCATAGATTGTCCAATAATTATAGACGAATTTCAAATTCGTACTTTGCAGTTTACATTATGTGTTCGATTTTTAGCATTTATGAATCACACAATAAATATATAGATGACCTATTACTGTTGTTTTGTTGATGCAAAATTGGCGTAATTTTGTACTTGCCAAATTGCAGTTTATGTCGACAAGATCACATGCAGAATACCGAATACTTTTAACTATTAAATTTTTATTTACAAATTCAAAATCTAAATTTAACAATTAAAATACCAATACTGAATACTCCAAAGCATCCAAATATTTTTACCATAAAAAAAATCTCCAAGTGATAAGTTATGTGCATGCAACTAGCTCCAACCATGTACAATCCAACATGCCAAACCAAACACCAACTGAATAAATTGATCAACCAAACTTCATGAATTTTGCACAGATCGACAGTGTTTGTACATGATTCGTACAACCTTCCATTTAATTTCTCACCTTCTTTTTGTACATGGTTCGGAGAACCTTCCCATTTAATTTCTCCCCTTCTTTTTTAAGATTGTTTTATTTGGTTTGGCTAGTGGGTGTTAGGGGGATGAGGGGCGTTTCATGTGGAAATTTTGGGGCATGTCTAGTTGCGAGGAATATGAATTGAAATAATTAGGTTCTTGAGTTTCTCGCGTCTACTAAAATATAAGTACGAGAATCATTTCAATTCTTAATTTTTCCATGTGTTTACTTACAAATAAGAAATAAAAAAAGTGTAAGTTTCCCTCCTTTTTAGTTTTCCGATTCCTTCATTTTTTCTAAGTAAACATGCCTTCGGTTCCTTCCAACTGCTATGAGTGGAAGGAAGGGAGACTACAAAGTAGCTTAACTACTAAAACCCGCATGTATAGTCTTGCTCGCCTAATTCTTGATTGCCTTGGCGTGAAACAAAAGGAACCCGACTCTCTTTAGTTTTAGGAATCCTTTCATAGTTGTATTTCTTGTGTATTAAGTTACTGTTTCTTGTACGTCAAGCATACACGTGTATATAATTGCACTTTGTGCTATCAATAATATTATTCATTCAATGTTACAAATCTT
>JAOTRO020000005.1:8936247-8946378 GCA_028566515.2 Pyracantha coccinea | reverse complement strand
TTGTTGACTTGCATTATTTCAACCTTGTTCCAATTGCTACAAAGAAAGCTGAAATTGGAACAATCCGTGACTCGTTCGAAACCTACCAAGAAAATGAAATCAACCACTACCGGAAAATATGCTGGTAGAGATTTCATAAGGGCCGTTTTCGGATTGTTTCCGCTCGTAAGTGCTTTTGTTAAAAGTGCTTTTATCAGAATCACGTTGTGAGTTGTGACTTTAATTGAAAAAACTAAGTGTTTCTTGAAAAAGCAATTGGAATTTGGAAATGCTCACCCTAAAGCGCTTATTTGACCTGGAAGTGTCTTTTAGAGTTTTTCTATCAAACGTTATTATAGCCTTATTAGTTAGCATAGAGCTATTTTAGCCATTCTTGAAGCAATCTCAAATGAGCCACATCAAAACCAAAGCACGCTCTTTTAGCGGTTCTTAAAGCAATTTCAAACGAACCACATCAAAACCGAAGTACGCTGCTTGTTGAAATATGTAAAATGATCTTATTATATTCAAACGACAAGTCGGTATGTAACTACTCATTGAAATTGATATAGTTTTTTGAAGTTGCGCCAGCAGGCACTACAACAACTTCGAGCCACTTAAGCGGACTTTAAACTTCTTCCTACGTCAAGAGATTCAGACTAATATTTTTGAAAACAACAGCTAAACAAGCTGTTCTATATTATACTCGGTCAGTTAGGTATAACGGTGGTTAGGGACGAGAAAGAGAGTGTGGGAGAGTAAAACGCTCGACCACTTAAGCTACAAGCCCCCATAGAGTTGTGTAACGGCATTCTAGAAAGGATGATCCAACCAAGAAACTGCGTTGTATATAAACAAAAATCGAAATATATTTCCACTCGTCTAAAATTCACCGTTCGTGGTAAAATTTACAATACATCAGTGGAATGTACATGAATTGTGAGTCTGCAGACGTATTATAATACAAAATGACCCGAAAGGGATGGAGTTAAAGGAAATATTATGGGGGATGGGAAGTGTAAGAACCAGACGATTGCCTAACAGAGGCATCCATAAAAACTCTCCTATCTTTCGAGTTTACTAAGTAATGCTTCTATTGGTGGCAGCTCCTGCACAATTTGTTGCCAGTCCGGCATGCCCTGCAAAGATATCGGAGTATATTACAGATGTATTCAACTCCAAAACAATACAAGAATTAAGTTTTCCTTGGGTCGAAACCGGTTTAAACATTTGTAGGGCGTACGGAAATAAATGGAGCAAAAGAAATGCGTATATTTGAAATGAAATGCAGGAGATTAAATCTGCTATTTCAGAAACTCAAATCCAGAACTCAAGTAGCCATAATGAAATATGCACTTACTTTCCCTGATCTTCGAACTCGACCATCTAGGCGCAGTATAATGTAGACATCCTCACCAGGAGTAACTCCTTCGAACTTTTGCTGATCCTTTATCCACCTAAACAAGCATATCAACACAATAATGAATATAAACCATACAAACCGAATAATGCATACAAACACAAAACATTTTGTTATTTAGAGTAATAAATTGATGGCAAAACAAGTGTGTAGACAATAAAGAGTAGCATGTAACCTTTCCCATTCTGCAGGGGATACAGCCTCAGCCTTGAATCGGATTTCAGCTTTTAACTTTGACTTTGCAGTTATAGACTGAGTTCGTTTCTCGAAATCTTCCTACCATTGGAGCCAACAGATATAGTAGGACGAATGAAATAACTTATCAAAGTCTATCTCAGAACATGCATTGAGAACTATAGTTGAAAGTCTTTGCATCTTACTCCAATAGAAGGAAGAGCAGCTGCTGCCTTTGAAGGTGTACCGAAGCCTTTCTTCTCTATTTGAGGTACCTTAACTTCATCCCAGATGACAGGAACTAAAAGAACACCTCTTCTTAGGAGCTCGGTTCGAAATCTTGCTGCCTGCTGGATACTTAAGGCAACAGTCTCCTTCTTCCCAGCTAAAATAACCTAAATTCTAGACTTCATCAGATCATTGGCATTTATCCAGATAACGAAAACAAAAATAGATGTAGAGAATTAAAAGAACTGCACCAACGTATAACCTACGTAGAGATAATGAAGAAAGAAAAAACACTGGTACTCACAGGCCTAACAGTGTCACGCAACTGCACAAGCTCAACAACCCGGTTGGTGGAGAGGCGCAATGGCAATCTCGATAGATTTTCATCGCGAGATATTTGTGAAAGTTGTTCCTCCTCCTTCTTGTTTTCCCATAAAAACAATGCCACAAGAACAATAAGACCTGTAGATTACTGATTCAAAAGCTTAGTCGTATTAAATAGCAAGTTACAAAGTTCACTCAGTAGCAGATTCAATCCCTTGATCTCCCAAGCAATTGAAGGATATGACTGTCGATGAACACACAACCCAAAAGAAACTCGTGAAAGTTGGATCTTTTGGTGTTTGTTTGTTTTTTTTTTTTCTGTTACTCCCAATCTCTATGAGATACTCATTGAATGAATTATAACTCATATGTCTCCAGATATCCTATAAGATTATTACGTTCTGTGTTTGATGAAACAGAGTAACTTACCAAGAACCATATCTGACAAACGTAGTATTGTTATTTATAACAACGTTATCTCATCAAAGACACTCTATATGGATTAACTCAATACTTTCATACATAGAAAAGAGGGAGAACATTACATTTTATATGCAAGTAAAAGCACTTGATTTTACCTCCAACATTAACGGCAACATTGCCAGCAGTTTCCCAGAGATCAGGGGCATCATCACCACCTTGAAATGCACGGAACAACCGGGGTACAGTAAAGAACGTTGAGATTCCTGCAGCTGCAGAGAATGCTACGTAAAAGAATCTCCTAATCCCACGGAATGGTGCTTGGACTTCACTAATGAGTTTGAGATCTCTCCTAAAACTGTAGCCTATATCTTCCCCACCTAGTCTAGCCTGCATAAATAAGAAAGAATTGTTATAAAAGATGTCCAAAGACAGAAGAAAACATGGCACGTTTTCAACAATAAATAACAGCTATTCATATGATTCCATCACTTACGTACTCCAATCGGCTGAAACAACCAGAGGATGAGATGCACTCTCAAAATGACAAGACAAAACAATTTACCAGTTAACAGTTTCAGTTTAGTAACGAACCTCTTCCTGCAGTTCCTTAAATTCAGGCAAAGCTCTGAAAGAGGCCAAGTCGGGATCATTCAAAATTGTGCCAAATTTGAGGTCATATTCTCTCAAGGCGGTACGTAGACAATCAGCAGCTTTCCTTCCTTCCCCTCTTCCTCAAAATGTGAACAAAAAGAACACCTATCAGCCTGGCTAAGAATTAGTTGAGGTAAATTCAGATAGAAAATATAAACTTTGGGCATGTTTTCGATAGTCTGAGATGCATACGGAAAACCAACAAAATAATCCGAAATCCCTACTTGTAGGCGTGACAGCAGGCTTTGTTATACAGTGCAGCCTGGGCCTCGATTGGGTTGGGATCCAAACTCATTGCTGTTTCAAACTGAACTAAAGCATCTTTAACCTGAAAACTCCAGGATCATTGAGACACGATATCAAATACTTTCATACAGCAAAAAAGAGAGCTTCTTATTCACCAAAATCCAAATTTCTAAACGTATGCAAATTGAAACAAAGCGCAAAGATACAATATTTCTGCTTTCCTAACCTCAAAGTTTAACACATTAAACTAAAGATACGATATTTCCTACTTAGGAAACCGATAACATTAATATCGACACATTATCAATAACATATAGACAGTACGTTCTTGATAGAAAACTAAAACTCGACACACCCATCTCACAAAAACGTAAAATTTGCTCAAAGAAATTGAAAGGTGAGACGATTAGTTGGGAAATATGGGAAATTACCCGTCCTTTGGAGAAGAGCTGGAGACCCAAATTCACACAAGACTCGGGGGTGTCTGTATTGGCTTCAGTGGACTGAGAAGTTGAAGAGCAGGAAATGAGAGAGATGCGGGCTGAGTTCTTGTGAGTTTGCAAATGGGTGAAGAAGGCGGTTGCTCCGCAGGGAAGAGACGGCCTTGTTCGTGTTATTGGGTTCGAGAAGTGGAGCCATTGGTGTTGATGCAGAGCCGGAGCAGCCACAGCCATTCGAGCGAGTTTTATCAACTCGCACTGTAAACCTTTAACGCTTTGTTATCAACAGAGAGAAGCGAATCCAGTGTCATTACTGCACCAACAACAGAAGATCCACACCGCCCGTAACTTACCCTTCACTGTATTTGGGCGGAGATATACTTTACTATCACTATTGTAATATCTTATTCTAAATTTACTTCGATCTCACTTTACTTTTGAAATTTACATAAATTTATTCTCTGAAACTCAATTTTGCTTCACTTTGTCATAACCCGTTATTTTCATTAAAAATTATGTTAAATCTGCTTATGTGGCACAATCAAGCGCACTTATTAGTCATAGGTATAAAATAATATTATTATTTTTAGATATGTTGAAAAGTAAAAGAAAAATAAATTGGAGCTTGGGGTCACTTTTTAATCAATAGGCATTGTGAACAATGAAATAATATGACTTGATGCACGACGAGCCAAGGGTCTCGAAGAAACATGAATATATAATATGAAGTTCATTCAATCAGGGGCAAAAGAACTCGTTCGATGTTGCTACTCGTGGATTGACTCGTACAGCCAAGTCAAACGCGTGATTTAGAGGGGAGAAACAACTCATTCAATTACACAAAACAAATGTATATGGAGTCTTGAAGTACAATACATTAATAGGATAGATACTTAATACTAAGACTATAGTTACTAGACACCTAATAATACATACGTTTGAAAGATGAGAAGCCACAAACAATGAAATTAATATAGAAACTATATTTACTGTTGTGCACTACATCATACTCATATTCTCGGAAAAAAAAAAATCGTCCATGAGTTCCTTGTTTTTTTCTCAATCTTTTGAATGACCTTTCGAATCTTTCCGCAACAGCCACATCAAAAGAAATTCAGAATTGTTAACGTTTTCAAACCCATAAAACATTCAAGTAAATTCCACTTCCACGCTATTCCAAAGCAAGTACTCCTTTGTTCCTTGTTAATAGAAATTGACTTCAAATCAAGCACATAAGATTTCCAAATTTGTTTCTTGTAAGGAGTAGGGTTGGAGGGATATATATTGAGGAACCACAATCAAATTCGCCGATTCTTTTCTTCAAAAATTTCCTCTCTAGATTGTGAGTAACAAAATCTTCCCAAACGCAATCATTATGCAAATGCAATGTTTTGACCTCTTTATGAAGCTGTACATAAAATGTCTCCACCATTGTAATCATATTCTGTGGATAACCCCAATCCACAAAGCATTTATCTCCTAGCAGCAGCAATATACTCGTCGTCATCATCACACTTGTAAATTGGTGGAGAATTCCAATCGGTGAAACTAATCTCTTCAACGACGTGATCTTGAAACGGATTAATAATCATAGCCATGATCTTTAGCCACAACGGAAAACCTGCTCCGATATCATGCCCGATCTAGTTACTAAAGTGAGCCAAAGTTAGATAGCCACTTCCACATGACTAGACACAAAAGGAACGGATTCCATTGACACCAACCTAGCCCCCAACAAGCTAAAGTTGAAAGTTGAAAAAGAAACAACTGGATCTGTCTGTCATATTAGATAACCACAATGCTTTCAAATTAGTGATTCCCTATAAGTCTACAACATATATGACTAAATAGACCATATATTATATGCCTAATGCAGAAATAGTAATGCATTATCGCCGCATCCGCACTTTCAAAAGTAAAAACCATCACAAACGTGTAAAATGCTGGTTTTTCACTCTCGTTACATTAATTTGGCACCCCTGCTCTTTTTCTTTTGTCCATCACTATCCAAAAGGCTGCACCAATTGTGCTGCCAAAGCGACAGAATAATGCTCAACCACAAACTCACAAACCCTTTGAGAAAATATGTTTTTTTGGTCCTTTTTGTCCTACAGTAAATTGTAATAGCACTTTCACATGCAAATGTTCTGATCTTGAGTGCAGGGCTGGCTTGCTAGTTGCTAGGGTTTCATGAGAAAGTGGATGCTTTGGTGGAGTATTTATGTTTAGAACCTGCAGATGTGACCATGCAATGCCCTTTCGATCGGCATATATTCTGCTGCTGTACAAAGATTATATACCAGTTCAACATTTCTGTTCTCATTCTGAATTATAAATGATTTAATGAAGAACCCATCCCCCTGTTACCTCAATCTTATCAGTTGTGTGAGTCAGGAAGTTCCCATGTTATGCAACTATATGATAGACATAAAATTCTTACATCAAATTCATTAACTTTATTTCAGCTAATTACTTTTAAAAGAAAGATTGCATGACAGTAATTCAATCTTTTAAATCGGAAAACCCTAAAACCCTATAGACAAAAGAAAACCCCTGAGAATAAAAGAAATCTGGTCGATATGTTACCTCAGTCTTATCAATTGCTTAGTTCAGAAAGTTCCCGTGCTATTGAGTGAGGATAGAAATGAGAATGATTCTCATGTCAAATTCATCAATGTATTTGAGCTAATTACTTTTAAACGAAAGATTGTGGGACTGTAAACCCTAATACAATCATTAAAATAGGAAATCCCTATAAAACCCTAAAGACAAAAAACCTAATAAAGAAATCTCGTCAGATTGTGTTCGAAAACTAAAGGATAGATAGTCACATGCTCTTGATCTGTTTGGCATAGCTAGCTGACGAATTTGTTACCTGAGCAGTTATATCACAAAAACGATACTGCACACTGGCATGATTGTGTTCGAAAACTAAGGATATCCGAAGTGGATTTGGATGGATATATATCACGAAACCAATGTACCCAAAAGTACATATGGGACTAATAATTTTTGAGTTTGGTGAGTGCTGAATATTATACGTAGAATACTTCCAACCCAAAAATAGATATATTGGAGGCCACCATGGTTTCAGTGGAGGTCCTGTACTCCCCCCTGGTCATGGAAATTTTGATCAAAATCTAGGTCCAGTATAGCTTACTTTCTTCTACACCATCTACAACCTAGCCAGCTATGGAAAAAAGATTTCAATGTCAATACAGCCATGTCTTGCTAGAAGTATCATGCAAAGGAAAAAAAAGAAGTAATTATTGTGCGTGTAAAGATGCTAGCTACGATGTAAGGAGCTTGTAGCTTAGTTCATTAAGAGCATTCACGCTTCACCTGAAGTCTTGAGTTTGAATTCCACAACCCCTATCGCTCTGTAAAAAAAATTCTGGCTGTGATACCAGCTAAATGGACGTCCATTTTGGATAAGGATGTGTCATTATTTTTTCTGCTAAGCGGTCGGCAGTCAGCTTAAGCATCTTGATCAACTCAATGAATGGTTGAGATTGTTTGTTTTTGTCACAAGAAAAGAAAAGGCCTATCGATCAAATCCCATCATAAAAGAGAAGCTGCATGAAATTCCTTGTAATCCAATCCAAAGTCCTAAATGTGATACTTAGGAATAACTTTAATTTAATGTCGGGTTTTGAATGACCTGACCTCTTGATGCCTGCTGCAACTTCCAACTTGGCCAACTTGGCTTTGTTGTTTTCAAGTGGCCTTTCTAGTGCAGGTGCAGCTTGTTAACTACCAAAGATGGAAGAAATTTTTTAGTGTGATGCTGAGTTATGTTTTAACATGGGTGAACGACAAGGATGATAAAAGAACTCATAACTACATGATTGCATTGGTAAAACAGTAGTGAAGGTGTGATCATCACACCTGAAAAATTACTCGACCGATTGTTGCTGAGAATTCAATACAGGACTTCCTTTTATTTGTGTTTTACACGTCACATTCTGTTCTGAGAGATAGAGGGGAACAGAAACTGAAAGAAAGTTGTTGATTTTGAGCTTTCTTCACACTTTAATTGACGCAGGAAAGAAGCAAAAAGCTCTATATATCTAGCATGTGGACAATACATGATGTAGAACCAGATACTTAAATAAAACCAATGAGCATTTGAAAACCCTACGTCACGTTGTCCTGTTATCAAAGTTACAAGTATAGACATGATTATACGTACATCTAATCACCATCAATTAGCATGGAGGAGTTTAAAGGAAAATTGACTGAAATGATCGATATACAAATCTCGATTGTTGAAATAATCGAATCCACAAATCTCAGTTGTTGAAATTATCACTTTTTAATATCTGATCGATATGTCGTTAATATTTCATATATTACTCGATCAAATAAGGAAGGGGTCATTTCAACAATTGGAATTTGAAAATTGATCATTTCAACCAATTTTCGAGTTCAATTTACACGCCCACATATCTGCCTTCTCCCGTTGCGTTATCCAAAAATGGAGATGATCTCCAATCATGCATGTTATGGTGCAATTAGCAAGAAAAATCTCCCAACTTTCTGATTCTCGTAATGTTAGGGACAACAAGTTTTGATATCAGTGGTAGAACACCATCCTAGTCTTGATGTAACATAATTGTGGTTACAATGACCCCTTAATTTATCTAGCATACGTGTGCTTTAATACTTTCTCGACCAATAGTGTATCACAACATATATCATATAAGAAAATTGGTTTAGATGAGGATTTTACAAATTTCAATTGTCGAAATAATCAAAATCTAACAACATTAACATATTAATAAAATATTGACGACATATCAATAAAATTTCAAAAAGTGGTCATTTATACAACTGGAATTTATATTTTCCTCATTTCAACTGGCTTCCCCATTATAATTAAAAATGGACATTAATCAATGAATGTGGATTATGCTAGTTGACCGTAGTTGTGTGTTCGCTCTGAGGAGCACTAGTCATGTTCTTCAATTAAGAATCTTTAGACGTGAAAATCATGCATATAGTGAAAAACAAAACTATGAAATTGTTTAATATAAATATCATGCATTCCATGTAGAATTGCTAGTTGTTAGTGGTAACTGGTGTAGAGGCCAGAATAAATCTGAAAGATGTTTAACGAAACTTTTAGTGAACAATTTTGATGCGTATAGCTCATTGTTATAGTTCGCAGGTTGCACAACTTGCGCTCATGATATGTAGGGGCCAAATTGTTATAGTTCCTACAAATCATATGTAGGGGTCACATTATGGATGGCGTCAGCACCAATTGTTCCCAATCAGGTTGCAGTGATGTGGAAATGCAAAAAAGAATAAAAAGGCAAACTCATTATATATAGACCTTTTGGGTTCTAAAACTATTGAGCATGAAGAAGAGCTGTAAACTAAAAACATGGATGGGAAGAAACTGGAGTACAAAGGCGAGGAGGCATTGAAGGAGATTGAGAGGCTCACAGCCAAGGCTGGTAGAGTTCAGTTGGACATTTTGAAAGAGATCTTAACACGAAATTCGAAAACTGAGTATTTGAGTACGTATATGAAGGGATCAAAAGATGTATCAGATTTTAAGCAATGTGTTCCTGTCATTACTTACAAGACCATTCAGCCTTACATCAAAAGGATTACTAATGGTGAAGACTCGTCTCTCATTACTGGCCACCCCATAGCTGAAATATTGTGCAGGTAGCTCTGCCTTTTCCTTTGTTTACTTGTTTTTCTATTTCTTTTTTATCAATTTGTTTTTACTCACTTGGCTATTGCATTTGCAGTTCAGGAACTTCAGGAAGAGAGCCCAAGATGATACCGTCGATCGCAGAAGATCTGGATCGTAGAACCTTTCTTTATAATCTCATTATGCCAATTATGAACCAGTTAAATATCATAACTACTCTGTCCATTAATTTACTGACATAACATTGTAACTTGACATTGTAACTTATACTCTAACTGTTATCGGCACTTCAAAAATATGTAGTCCCTATGAACTTGTCTAAGGGAAATATCTCTCTTGTGTTTTATTAACAAAAAGGGCTAGAATGACCTTTTTGGGGTGCCAATAACATTTTACGGAACCTAGTAGGATGTATATGCATCTATCTTAATATGCAAAAGTATATATATATATATATATATATATATATAGAGTATATATATATATAGAGAGAGAGAGTTATACCCACGTGTTTGATATTCTAACTGCAGGTATGTTCCTGGACTGGATGAGGGCAAGGGTATGTTCCTCTACTTTGT
>JAOTRO020000005.1:8921139-8936147 GCA_028566515.2 Pyracantha coccinea | reverse complement strand
GTACAGTAAAGAACGTTGAGATTCCTGCAGCTGCAGAGAAAGCTACATAAAAGAATCTCCTAATCCCACGGAATGGTGCTTGGACTTCACTAATGAGCTTGAGATCTCTCCTAAAACCGTAGCCTATATCTTCCCCACCTAGTCTAGCCTGTATAGACAAGAAATATTTGTTACGGAAGATGTCTATACACGGAGGAAAATATGGCAAATGTTTCAACAACGAATAAAAGCTATTTATATGACTCCATCAGTTTCATAATCCAAATGGTTGAAACAACCAGAAGATGAGATGCACTCTCAAATTTTACAGGACAAAACAACAGGTACACTTAACAGTTCGAGTTTAGTAACAAACCTCTTCTTGCAATTCCTTAAATTCTGGCAAAGCTCTGAAAGAGGCCAAGTCGGGATCATTCAAAATTGTGCCAAATTTGAGGTCATATTCTCTCAAGGCAGTACGTAGACAATCAGCAGCTTTCCTTCCTTCCCCTCTTCCTCAAAAAGTGAACAAAAAACAACACCTGTCAGCCTAGCTAAGAGTTAGATGCAGGTAAAACTCAGATAGAAAATACACATTTCGGCCATTTGCATTAGAGTCTGAGCTGCATAAGGAAAACCAATGAAATAATCCGAAATCCATACTTGTAGGCATGACAACAGGCTTTGTTATACAGCGCAGCCTGGGCCTCGATCGTGTTGGGGTCCAAACTGAGTGCTTTTTCAAACTGAATTAAGGCATCTTTAACCTGAAAACACCAGGAGCATAGACAATTAGACATGATATCAGATACTTCCACACAACCAAAAAAAAAAGAGAGCTTCTTTTCACCAAAATACAAATTTCTAGACGTAAACAAATAGAAACAAACCGCAAAGATACATTTCTGCTTCCCTAAACTCAACATATAAACAATTCTAGCTAAAGATACGATATTTCTGCTTTCCTAACCTCAAAGATGAACAATTTTAGCTCATATTATAGCAACATATAAAGAAAATCACGAAAACTCGACACATACGCGCAGGACGTCCTTTGGCGTCAATGTTAAGAGTCCATATTGTCGAAACTGTATCAAAAACAATGATTTTTTCTTACTTAGGAAACCGATAACATTAATATCACAGTATCAATGACATATAGCCATTACGTCCTTTACTTCAACATACCGATCTCACAAAAACGTAAAATTTGCTCAATGAAACTGAAAACTGCGATGATTAGTAGGGAAAAATGGGAAACTACCCGTCCTTTGGAGAAGAGCTGGAGACCCAAATTCACACAAGACTCCGGGGTTTCTGTATTGGCTTCGGTGGACTGAGAAGTTGAAGAGCAAGAGATGAGAGAGATGCCGGCTGAGTTCTTGTGGATTTGCAAATGATTAAGCGTGGTGGTTGCTCCGCCGGGAAGCCACGGCCTTTTTCGTGTTGTTGGGTTCGACAAGCGGAGCCATTGGCGGTGCAGAGTCGGAGCAGCCACAGCCATTAGAGCGAGTTTTACCAACTCGCACTGTCGACCGTTAAGACCCTATCAAAATACTTCCTCGCCAATTCACGCAACTACGTGTTTACCAAATAATGCAACTTTATGTTTATTAACAAGTCATTAGATAAATATCATATATGTAATAAATAAAAATACGAGACATTTTAGTTATCAAATTGTGTTAAAACAAATAATCGGAATTGGTAAAAATATCATTAATTTTCTATCTATTTGCTACAAATATCATGTGGTTTTCAAATTAAGCACATAATTTTGATGTTCTCTTATTATTTGTAATGTTTTGAAATCGTATCATTTTTGCCTTTAGATTGTTGACCATACGGTCCTTCTTAAAATTAATGACCTTGCAAGTGTGAGACACGTTTATGAAAGCTAGCACACAACCAAAAAGTGCAAGTGTGTGGCTCATATGATATCACAAAAAATGGATCTCACATATGGGATGTCATCGATTTACTGAATGGATTAGACATTCAATCAACAGTAGATACAAATTGATACAATTTTAAAATCTCATAGTGCAATGTGGAAAAACTACATCTTGGCTCATTTTGAAAACCACCTCAGACCTAGGTAAAATGTAGTTAGCCCTATTTTTCACTATAGTTAGTTGTGAAGTAGGCCTGGCAAACAGATTGTGTTTGTGTCGTTTTCATGTCATACCGGTTATTTTAACGGTTCATGTTATGTCAAACCCGTTATTTTAACTGGATCTTAACAAGTGACCCCATAATGACCTGATTTGACAACGGGTAGTGTCGTTTCGTGTCGGGTTAATGGGACATGCAATAAATTCTCATGCCTAATTTCTAGATCTGGCAATCAATACCTGTTATTTTCATGTCGTTTTTTGTCGAGTTAACACACCATGTAAAATATAGTTCATAAAAACGATATTGGAGAGAACTTGTAAAATCGAATACAATACATTTGTTGCACGGATAAAATGAGATTGCTTTTTAATCAAAAGGCATTGTGAGCAAATGAAATAACTTTAGATAACTCTACCATGGTTTCAAACATATCTATGTAATTAAAGTGAGCCAAAGTTAGATGACAACATCCACACAAAAGGAATGGATTCTATTGACCAAAACTTAGCCCCCAACAAGCTAAAGTTGAAAGTTGAAACAGAAACTATTGCACGTCTGTCATATTATATATACCGCAATGCTCTTCTGATATTGGAAAAGTGAGAGTTCAAATGAGTCACACCGCCTACAAGGCTACAACATATTTGAATAGAGTGATATTATTCACACACTAATTTTTTTTTTCTCATACACCCCTCTTAATTTTTGGTCATCTAATGAAATGAATTAAAGAAGATCAAAGGATATAAATTAAGAAGGGGCTAACTCTTTGAATAAATAGACCCTTGGATTATATACCTGATGCAGAAACAGTACTGCATTGTCGCCGCATCCGCACTTTCAAAAGTATATAGCGTCACAAATTCACAAACGTGTAAAGTGCTGGTGTTTTGCCCCCTCTCATTACATTTGGCACATCCCTTCTTTTTCTTTTTTCCATCACTGTCCAAAGGGTTGCACCAATTCTGCTGCCAAAGCCAGAGAATAATGCTCATTTACAAACTCACAAACCCTTTGAAAAAAGATGTTTTTCTTTCGGTCCTTTTGTTTTACTGTAAATTGTAATGAACTTTCACATCTAAATGTTTTGATCATGATGCAGGGCTGGCTTTGCTAGGGTTTCATGAGAAAGTGGATGCTTTGGTGGACCGAGTATATATGTTTAGAACCTGCAGATGGGACCATGTAATACCCTATCGATCGGCATATATTGTGCTGCTGTACAAAGATTATATACCATTTCAACATTTATGTTCTTTTTTTTGAATTATTAATGATTTAATCAAGAATCCATCCCCATGTCACCTCAATCTTATCAATTGTATAAGTCAGGAAGTTCCCATGTTATGTAGTTATATGATAGACATAGAATTTTTGTCAAATTCATCAATTATATTCAGCTCCTAATTCAATCTTTGAAATCGGAAAACCCTAAAACCCTAAAGAAAAAAGAAAACCCCCATTAAGAATAAAAGATATCTGGTCGATATGTTACCTCAGTCTTATCAATTGCATAGTTCAGAAAGTTCCCGTGCTATTGAGTTAGGATGGAATTTAAGAATGATTCTCATGTCAAATTCATCAATTTATTTGAGCTAATTACTTTTAAACGAAATAGTTGTGGTACTGCAAACCTAAACCCTAATACAATCTTTAAAATATTAAAACAGTAGAACTTTAAAGATAAAACCCCTAATAAAGAAATCTGGTCAGATCAGGGGACTCACATGTTTATCAAAATGTGTCCCCCGATCATAACCGTATATAGAGTCACATGCTCTTGATCTGTTTGGCCTCGCTAGCTGACGAATTTGTTACTGATCAGTAATCACAAAAACGATACTGCACACTGGCATGATTGTGTTCGAAGACAAAGGATTTCCGAAGTGGATATGGATGGATAAATATCACGAAACCATTGTATATCGGACTAATAATTTTTTAGTTTGGTGAGTGCTGAGTATCATACGGAGAATACTTCCAACCCAAAAGCAGATATATTGGAGGCCGCAGATATATTGGAGGCCACCATCGTTTTAGTGGAGATCCAGTACTCCCCACCTGGTCATGGAAATTTTGATCAAAATCTAGGTCCAGTATAGTTTACTTTCTTCTACACCATCAACAACCTAGCCAGCTATGGAAAAAGGATTTCGATGTCAATACAGCTATGTCTTGCTAGAGTTGTCATGGAGAAAAAACAAAGGGTAACTATTGTGTGTCTGCAAAGATACTTGCTGTGACGCAAGGATCACACCCAAAGTTCCGAGTTTGAATTTTCCCTCTTGCAAAATTGCTCATCGTCCATTTTCTATAAGGACGTGTCATTATTTTATCTGCTGGGTAGTCGTCTTAAGCATCTTGATCTACTCAATGAATGGTTGAGATTGTTCGTTTGTTTTGTCACAAGAAAAGAAAAGGCCTATCGATCAGATCTCATCATAAAAGAGAAGCCGCACGCAATTCCTTGAAATCCAATTCAATGTTCCATATGTGGTACTTAGGAATAACTTTAACTTAATGGGGGGTTTTGAATGAACTGACCTCTTGATGCCTGCTACAACTGCCAACTTGCCTTTGTTGTTTTCTAGTGGCCTTCTAGTGCAGCTGCAGCTTGTTAACGGATGGAAGAAATTTTGTAGTGTGATGCCGACATAAGTTTTAATATGGGTGAGCGACAAGGATGATAAAAGAATTTATAACTATATGAGTGCATAGGGTAACAACATTGGTGTGCTGATCGTCACACCTGGAAAATTATTCGACCAATTGTTGCTGAGAATACACAATACCGTACGTTTTTTATTTGTGTTTTACACGCACATTCTGTTCTGAGAGAGAATTAAAGGGGAACAGATACTGAAAGAAAGAAGTTGATTTTGAGCTTTCTTCATACTTTAATTGGCCCAAGAAAGGGGCAAAAAGCTCTCTCTATATATAGCATGTGGACAATCCATGATGTAGAACCAGATACTTGTGATCTGAGTGTGGTAAAATCAATGAGCATTTGAAAACGTACGTCACGATGTCCTGTTATCAAAGCGACAAGTATACACATGATTATGTATACACTTTTAATCACCATCAATTATTATGGAGGAGTTTAATGGAAAATGGACTGAAATCATCGATATACAAATCTCGATTGCTGATGAAATGGTCGAACACATAAATTTTAATTATTGAAATGATCATTTTTAATATTTAATCGATATGTTGTTAATATTTTATAAATTGCTTTCAAACAATAATGATCATTTCAACAATTAGAGTTGCCCTCTCCCGTATACGTTTCGTTATCCAAAAAATGCAGATGATCCAAATCATGCATCATGTTATGGTGCAATTGGCAAGAAAAAATATCCCAACTTTTGATTCTTTTACATGTTAGAGACAATAAGTTTTGATATCAGTGGTACAACATCATCCTAGACTTGATGTGACATAATTGTGATTAACAAGTACAAGACCCCTTAATTTATCTAGCATACTTGTGTTTGAAATCTTGTCGACCAATAGTATATCACAAGAAATATAACATTTTAGATGAAGATTTTACAAATCTCAGTTGCTGAAATAAACAAAATCTAATAATGATAATATATCAATCAAATATTAACGACATTATCAATTAAACATTGATGACATATTAATAAAATTCTCAAAAGTAGTCATTTAAGCAACAACTGGAATTTATATTTTCCTCATTTTAACTAGCTTCCCTGATATAATTAAAAATGGACAATAATGGATGAATGTGGATTGCACTAGTTTTTCAAAGTTGTGTCTGCTCCAAGGAGCACTAATCATGTTCTTCAATTAAGAATCTTTAGACTTGAAGATTAGTATAAAACGAAACTATGAAATTGTTTAATGTAAATTTTATGCGTCCAAGCAGAATTGCTACTAGTTAATGGTAATTGGTGTAGGGGCCGGAATAAATGTGAAAGATGCTCAATGAAACTTTAAGTAAACAAGTTTGGTGCGTATAGCACATTGTTATAGTTTGCACACATGATATGTAGGGGCCATATTGTTATAGTTTCTACAAATCAATGTAGGGGCCACATTATGGATGCCGTCAGCACCAACTGTTCCCAATTAGGTTGCAGAGATGTGGAAATGCAAAAAAGAACTAAAAGGCAAACTCATTATATATTAGGCCTATTGGGTTCTAAAACTATTGAGCAACAAGAAGAGCTGTGAACTAAAAGCATGGATGGGAAGAAACTGGAGTACACAGGTGAGGAGGCATTGAAGGAGATTGAGAGGCTCACTGCCAAGGCTGGTAGGGTTCAGTTGAACATTTTGAAGGAGATCATATCACAAAATTCGAAAACCGAATATTTGAGTAAGTATATGAAGGGATCAAAAGATGTATCAGCTTTTAAGCAATGTGTCCCAGTCATTACTTACAAGGCCATTCAGCCTTACATCCAAAGGATTGCTAATGGCGAAGACTCTTCTCTCATTACTGGCCACCCCATAACTGAAATGTTGTGCAGGTACCTCTGCCTTTTCCTTTGATTACAAGCTTTTTTATTTTTTTTTTAACATTTTTTTTTTGACACACTCAGCTTATTGCATTTGCAGTTCAGGAACTTCAGGAAGAGAGCCTAAGATGATGCCATCGATCGCTGAAGATCTGGATCGTAGAACCTTTTTATATAATCTCATTATGCCGATTATGAACCAGTTAAATATTACAACTACTCTCTCCATTAATTTACTAACTTAACATTGTAACTATACTATAGAGAACTGTTACCGGCACTAAAAATAGTCCCTATGAACTTGTTACCGACACTAAAAAATAGTTCCTATGAACTTGTCTAAAGGAAATATATCTCTTGTGTTTTTATAATGGAAAACGTGCAGAATTTTTTGGGGTCCCAGTAACAGTTTGCGTAACCCATCAGTAGGATGTGTATGTATCTATCTTGATATGCAAAAGTGTATATATACAGTTATGCCCATGTGTTTGATATTCTAACTGCAGGTATGTCCCTGGACTGGATGAGGGAAAGGCTATGTTCCTCTACTTTGTGAAGGCAGAAATGTCAACACCGTGCGGCTTACCAGCTCGAACGGTGCTTACCAGCTACTACAAGAGCAGCCACTTCAAGTGCCGTGGCCCTGACCCTTTTAACAATTGCACAAGTCCTGACCAGACCATTTTTTGCAATGACAGCAACCAAAGCATGTATTGCCAACTCCTCTCCGGCCTAGTCCACCGCCACCAAGTCCTGAGGCTTGGCGCCGTCTTTGCATCCGCCTTTCTACGAGCCATTTCATTCCTAGAACGAAATTGGATCAACTTTTGCAATGACATACGTACCGGCCAATTAGACCCTTTAATCACAGATCCTGAATGCCGGTCATCAATGGCTCCCTTAATTTCTGTCCCTAACGCTAGTCTAGCCGATGAGATCAATGAAATTTGTAGCCTTCCATCATGGAAGGGAATTGTATGCCATCTTTGGCCTAAAGCGAAGTACATTGAGGCTGTGGTCACGGGGTCCATGGCACAATATATCCCAGCTCTGGAGTACTATAGTGACGGAAAACTTCCCTTGGTTTGCACCATGTATGCTTCCTCAGAGTGCTACTTTGGTGTCAACTTGAAGCCCTTGTCCGATCCTGCTGACGTGTCGTTTACCCTTTTGCCGAATATGGGGTATTTCGAATTCATACCGTTGGGAGAGAATGGGACTCGGCTCATGAACATAGATGATGATGAGGAGGTGCGTCATGATAAACTTGTTGATTTGGTGCAAGTGAGCCTTGGCTGCTATTATGAACTGGTGGTTACCACGTTTGCTGGTAAACTTATATTAATTTTGTTTCAGCACTACTTCATTTATTTCTTTTTCTTCTAATTAAAGTGCTCGTTTAGGAGTGCTTTTAGAGTGGCGAAAGACGCTTTTGGGAAACCAAGAATGCTTATAGCAGAACAATTTAAAAGTCTTTTTGAGTTACAGAACCAATACTTCTGATTCTTACTTCACTAACAAACATACCCTAAGATTGTTTAGTACCTAAGTAGTTAATTCTTTTGAGTTTGATGAACCATTAATCAGGACTGTATCGTCATCGAGTCGGTGATGTGCTCCAAGTGACTGGATTTCACAATAAAGCACCACAATTTCGGTTCATCTGTAGGAGGAATGTTGTTCTCAGCATTGATACTGACAAAACTAATGAGGAGGACTTGCACAAGAGCGTTTCTGTAGCAAAAAAGTTGTTAGAACCCTTCAATGCTCTTCTTGTGGAGTACACTAGCTACGCGGATACGTCACGTCTACCCGGCCACTACGTAATGTATTGGGAAATTATATACCATGGATCAATGGTGTACTCAACAGCCCCACTTGATGATAAGGTGATGCAAGAATGCTGCATTGCTGTGGAAGAGGAACTTGACTACATCTATCGCCGGTGCCGCGCATATGACAAGTCCGTAGGGCCGCTTGAGATTCGGGTGGTGGAGCCTGGGTCATTCGACGCGTTGATGGACTATTTCATCAGCCAAGGCGGTTCGATCAATCAATATAAAACGCCGAGGTGCATCAAGTCTAATAAGCCGCTTAAGCTGCTTGATTCTAATGTGAAGGCATGTTTCTTTAGTCCAAGAGATCCTAAGTGGATCCCTTAGACTCAGAGTGTGTTAATGATCATAGTCAAGATTAGGACTCTTTTTGTTAGTCTTCATTTTCCTGCTACTGAACCAACAAAGATTCTGCACCTATAAGCTGTTGTTGCAATAAGTTTAAATATGCATTTGCAGCCAATATATACTATGCACCTTAATTTGATCATTGTATTCATCATTTTTTTTTTCACATTAAATCATGTAATGGGTACAGAAAAAATGTGTATAAAGGTAAAATAGGTAAAAAGAAAATATTGATTAATTGAAATAATAAACATATAAACATAGGCTGACTCATCATCATCTGATATGAAAAAATGGTCAATGGGTATAAATTGAAAATTCCCAAAAAAATGGTTTAATAATAAAATATGCTTATGGTTTTGGGTTGAAACCAATTTTTCTAAAAAAATATAATATTGGATAATGTTTGTGTTTATATTTTCACCGTATGAAATAATCCGAACTATTTATTTTTTTATCATTATCTAAAGATCATATTTGTAAAAAATTATTCAACTTGAAGATCGTCTAGAGGATATTTTTATATTATTTTGCACATAAGTTTTGATACAATATCGTATTTTTTGATCTTTTTGTAGATACTTTGAATAATTTTTTGGTTGTGCAAACCAAAGAGAATGATGACCTTGATGTCCATTTGTGTCAAACCAATTGATGGACAACAAGTAGCATTCTCATAGTGAACCATTCATTCATTTGGTCCATATATATGAAGGCCTGAACGATCGAATCAAGGGCAGAAGTAAGCGCTATAAGACCGGCATAGGCCTAGGCCTACCCTCACTCTTTCAGCCTTTTTTCTTTAGTATTATTATTGTTTTTAACTTAGTATTATACCTTTTTTTGGTAAACTTAGTACTATACTTCTTTTACAAAACTCTTAAATTCTATTCACCAATAGTTAAAACAAAAGGACTCTTTTTATTTTCAATTCCAACAACATTCATCCTAAAACTAACTTTAACATCTTAACATCTTATTTAATAAAAAAATCAATCTCTTAAAATTAAAACTTAAAAGTCTGGTTTAGTTTTATAAAAAAATATCTCACATTATCCAACTGAAGAATAATAAACTTTGAGCTCTTCCTCACCCCCTTCTTGAAATTTGATATATTTTGTCCTCCCAATCCCAACCCAGAACAATATTAAAGTTTGGAAATCTCTTTGTTCTCTTTTAACTTTTTACCAAATTTTTAAAAGTTCATACATTTTTCTCCAAATTTCAAATTCCAAATCCATTCTTTTTATTTTTTGTTCGAAAATTCTCAATTCCTTCTATATTGAGTTGAGGTGATGCTAGAGAGACTACTTAAACCATATTTTCATATGACGTGATGGTCTCCAAAATTTGGTGAAAAACAGTCTCCTAACATTATTATTATTTTTTTTAAAAGGGACAACTGGTGGCAAGCCACGGTTATCTACCTCTTCCAGAGGCTGGGAAGACTCACAGAGGCATTTCAGCCTCCCCCAGTCTCCTAACATTTTTCATTGACTTGATATTGGAAGTTAATTTCAATGTGGAAAAAGCATTTAGCGCATCAAAAAATTAATTATCTTACAACTCCAAGCATGTATTATACTCTTGTAATTAAGTACGATTCATTTATTTATTTATTTTTTAAAACATTATGTGAGGCTCCTTCTTGCATAAAATCCTGGCTCCACTACCGCTCCAAATTGAATAATAATTTTAGATGTTGATAAAGAGAATGAACGGTATAGATTCTAGTGTAGAGAATGAAGATTGGTGAATATAAGGGAATCCTTCTAAGAAGCTACTCTTATATAATTCCCTAACTTTGACCCCAACAATATTGGATACCTAGAGGCAGCAATTGATGGATCACGTACACAAAATAAGTCTCCGACAACTGTACTAACTAGTACGCATTTGTGCTTGTCATGATCGATCATTTTGGTCTCAGGATACTATGGCACTCGATCGGTTAAGACACGACGCAGTCCACAATAATGCCACAATTGTGCACGTTGCATGTTCAAATTATATATGTGGTTGAACTAGTTCCACAACATTTTCAGGTGCTGTGTCCGTTTGCAATTTGAGCGTAGTCATGGAGATAATCAATCGTTATAAAGTGTGTGTAGAATCTGTAGATATATCGATCTGACACCATGTTCAGGTCTTCACAAGCATGCGCATGCAAAAGAAACTCTCTTTTGGACTTGGGCGATTAGGGTTGGAGGAACATGAAGGATCTCAATTTTGCTGTTTATTACTTTTACCGTAAAGTTTAGGCTTTACAAGAGACGGACGTGCGCCACTATAGAGAGACAGAAAGCGAGTCACCATGCACTAGCTGTACCTTGAAAACGTTGAAATCATGTAGGAGGAAATCAAAAGATAACACATAAAATTCAGAATAGATTCTTATAAATTTAAGCTAAAAAAATATAACTGAGAAAAATCACACAAAAAAAGGTTTACGTATTCGTGTCAAACTGTAAGCGGCAATCATTTCTCCTTTCAATACAAACAAGCCAAATATTTTTCTTATAGGAAAAATGACCATATATGTGGCTAATACTTGCTTTCCCTCATTGGGATATGCATATATTCCACTTCTTGTGAATAACGTATATTCATTGTATAAATTTCATAGTGGGAACATTTCAATTACTCGATCATTCCTACAAAAAATCATTCAAGTCGGAAATCGTTTACCCATCTGAATGTATCAAAGAAATGGACGGTTAGAAGAGAATGCTTTGAATGATGATTTTATTCTTCTCAATAAGAGGTATTTATACAAGGTGTACAACCCTAATGTAATAGGAAGAAAACTAATTACACGAGATTACACGGAATTGATATCAATTAGGAATCCTACTTAAAATACAAAGTCAACACGGTTCATCATCATCAATTAGAAGAGAATGCTTTGAATGATGATTTTATTCTTCTCAATGAGAGGTATTTATACAAGGTGTACAACCCTAATGTAATAAGAAGAAAACTAATTACACGAGATTACAAGAGATTACACGGGAATTGATATCAATTAGGAATCCAACCTAAAATACAAAGTCAACAGTGTCAGCCCACCATAAACTCAGCCCACCAGCCCTTCCCACTGGCGAGACATTGAATCCATGTAAAAAACCTATACGTCGCCTCACATCATCAATTCTATGATCTTTCATCTTGGTTTCAGATAAAAAGATCAAAGAAGGTCATTTTTTTCTGACGAGCCCATAAAGAGCTCAAACAGCTGGGTCCGAACCTAGACTACGACAGTTCCAAAATAAGTAATTCATGGATGACGTGCGGTTGTTGAGGGCCAGTCGCCACCACCCCAAGCTATCTTGCCTGTCTTTTCCGCCAAATGCTTTGCCTTTGAAACCTGAGAGTCTTTATCCAAAACTGCCCCTAGCTCACGAGAATCGCTTGATTCAGCCTAAATCTCTTTGTCTGCATAGATAACTCTTTCTACCATTAGACAACTCTCTGTTATGCTCATAATGTTCCATTGCTCAACATATCTGCTGTTGCCCACCTCTCCACTGCCATGACCTCTTACTTTCTTTTGCGGAGACTGAGTTGGTTCCATAGTCTGCTGTACCATTCCCCTTTTCATACCCCAACCCACTACGTCAGAGTAAGAAGCCAGAGCATCATGTAATTCTGGAGTGATCCCCAGTTGCCTTTTCGTCCTGAGTCTGCTGCATCTCCATGAAGGAACTAGGATGAAAGCCGCCGCCTCCAAACGCCCATATCGACGATTACCAGCATGCGGAATAATCCATTGAACTTGATCATTGGGCCTCATGGGTCTCGACTTCTGACGCCATTTCTTTTGTCCACAGCTCGGATCTGGTACAACCCTATCTGAATTCAGTGGTGTAGTAGTAGTTTCCCCTTGCTAGACCGAACTTGATTCTCCTTAACTCAAATCCATCAGAAAAGCACAAGTACACACCGCTCCAGCCAGTCTGCGTTCCTCCATTCCCACATTCATAGGTCTCATTACCTCCATCACATCCCTAACCGGATGTGCCTTTGTCCATTCACCATACCCTGCAGTCCCTCCACGAGACGTCTCAAAAGTACAGTTAGAGTTGACATGCCCAATACGTCCGCAGTGATAACAGAAGTCTTGTAGTCTTTCATACCGAAAATCCACCCAAGTAGCATGATTATGGTCCCTTCGTATTAAACAACCATTAAGTAACGGTATTTTCGTATCAATTAGGATTCGAATGCGCAGAAAGCCACGAGCTTTACCTGGGTCCTCCATTTCTAAGAATTCCCCAGCCTCTTGGGTTAGTTTTCTTATATTGCCGGAAGAAGCAAAACACAATGGAACTCCTCGAAGCTGGACCCAAAAAGGGGACAGTGTCCAGTATAATTCCTCCAAAGCCAAATCCGAAAGCCACATTTTAACTGAGAAGATCTTCTTCATTACCGCCCATGGAGCTTGCTCCAAGATTTTGGTAGCCATACTTTCATCTTGAACCAAGATTATAAATATATTGTCACGAACCCATTTGATCTCCACCTCTCCATTCTCTTTCCAAGCCGATCTGAGAATATTTTTGACGCCTCATCTATTCAACGCCTTATTTGTCAAGACCTTGCCGACAAGTTTAACTCCCAACTCCATAGTCGTTAACTCTATAGACTGCTCCAATCGAACCACAAGCTCTTCCACACCATGACTTGCCATCTCAGAATTACCCTTCTTCACTTGCAAACGAAAACTCCTAGTAGAGATTAACAGAGACCCTTGGATTGTACTTGCTAAAGACCAGTTCGAATATCTTTAGAGCTTTTGTATCCCAATCATCAACTTGTTTGGTTGAAATAAGAAAGATAAAGCCATCATAAATGCAGTTAAGTGGAGATATCTAATGTGATATAGCAAATAGCCCTGAGAAGAAGGAATATTGGTCGGCCAGAAAGTACATTTCCGAATAAAACCCTTCCTTTGATCTAAAATTGCCCAACTATCTAACCATATTAATAGAGATCCCAACAAAAATGAGCTACATCCCAAATCCTTATACTTCCCATTCTTACCCACCAAAGGTAGGTAGAAAATTAATGGAAGCCCAGAGCTACTAAGCAGTAATTCAACCAATTACTGTAGCAAATCATCCTGATAACCAGAGTGGATAGTCAATAAATACCCACCACTACTACCCACCAAAGACCCCTAAAGCAATTGGAGCAGAGACAAGTAAGCTTAGACAGAGACAAGCGCATTCAAACAGAAAAGAGGGCAAACTAACCAAAGTAACTCAAGTACAGAAAAGGCAGCCAAAGCGACTGACAAAAACAAGACTGGACCAGAGTAGATTAAGAGCACTGTAGACACTCACAGTGGCAGAACTCACAATGGAGGAAAGACTCTCACACCGGAGAGAAAACAATGCCTAATTCGCCATACCTTTTAGCTTTTACTATTTGTAAGGAATGTGTTTGCAAAGAATGTTTACCAACAAGTATAGGAATCTAAAAGTAGATTGGCCATGTTGATTTTGGGTACGACATACTTGAAAAGTGAGGCATGAGATGAAATAGCCGAGGGAGTGTGTTTATCCTGTACCCATTCTCATAACTGTATTAGATAAGGACATGTTTACTTACCATGAAAAGGAACATATCCTATTTTTCATACATTGGTTGTTAGCAAACACAATCTGTAATCACTTGCTCTTTTTTTTTTTCCTTTTCAAATCCTTAGTTGTTAGTAAACACATGAGCACACATTCCTTACAAATTCATTTAGAAGATTGTAGTGAAGTTTTGAACACCACCACCACCACCACCACCACACTCTCTCTCTTTCTGAATCAATCTCGCAAGTTCTAATCCATCAAATTTGAAAAGGGAAGGACAAAAGTGTTAAGAGCTTCTTGCTCCTCATTCCTTCTCTGTCAGCGAGAAAAGGCTTCCGCCCCGGGGATGGGTACTCCCTTTCCTCCCAGGAGTAGGCGAGGTGACCAAACCATGAGTAAAATTTAAATTTTAGTTCCTTGATACATTAATCTCTCATTTATTAATTACATTTTGATGTTTTAATTATTTCTCCTTTTCTTCCTAAGTTTAATGTATTAATTATACTTCATTGTATAATTATAATTGGCTTATTATATTAACACCCCACAAATTGTTGGATAAACCCTACATGTTTAATACACCCCACATTTGCTTTTTCAATTAAAAATTATCTTAATACACCCCACATACTTCCCCATAATACCCTCAC
>JAOTRO020000005.1:8905956-8916948 GCA_028566515.2 Pyracantha coccinea | reverse complement strand
GGTGGGGATGGTGGTGGTGGTCGCGCTTTATTGAGCAATAGCATGCTTAGCACCATCCAAAGTGTTCTTGAGCAACATTGCCACCGTCATTGGTCCGACGCCGCCAGGAACAGGAGTTACCCATCCGGCCACCTTACATGCTTCCTGGAAATCTACATCTCCAACCAATCTATAGCCCGACTTTCTACTCGGATCGTCTATAGCATTTGTGCCGACATCAATGACAGCAGCACCTGGTTTTATCCAACTACCCTTGATCTGAAATTCAGTAAGGAAATAGATTAACAAATTGATGGTAAATAGATTTCATCGAGTTAAAAACATAAACAATAATCGCCATGGGAGCTAACGAAGACAAGGAAAGTACAGAACCGACACAATGCTAGCTGCACCAGCAGATGTTGGTTATTCCATTTCAGCAACGATAGAGCCTAGTGAAAGCTTATAAATTTCTAATGCATCGTCTTACAACTCCAAAGTGAACAATGGAATGTCCTTTTTCCTACACTTGGGGTGAATGGAACCAAACAACTAGTCCTGTTCTTCTAACTAGAACGTTACTAAGTACTAGATTTTTTTCATGGAAAGCCAAGCAATATGAGATAAGAGAAAACTTGCATGTCATAAGACGATGTTACGGCATACCAAGGAACTATAATCTATGAATTGCATACCATCATTGCCTGTCCTGCTGCAGCAATAATAATGTCCGCTTCACGAATGAAACTCTCTGGATCAGGTGTGCGGGAATGGACTACAGTAACAGTAGCATCTGCTTTCAAAAGAAGCAATGAAACTGGTAATCCAACAATGTTACTTCTGCCAACAACCACTGCCTTCTTCCCCTTTATGCTTATCCCACTCCGCGACAGAAGTTCAAGACATCCCTGCAGAAAAAAAACCATTACAAAGCAAAGCTACAACCTGTACATGAATGGCTTTCACGATTTTATGTAAATATTGCTTGGACAATAAAGGTTCCTCGTTTGACAGAATACTTGAACAAACCATACATACATGTGTGTGCGTCAGCATCTATATGTGTTTGAATACAAACTCGAGTCTTGCCTTGGGAGTGCAAGGAAGGAACAGAGGTTCTCTGCCTTTCATTGCAAGTTTGCCGATGTTGAGAGGATGAAAGCCATCAACATCCTTCTCGATGCTGATTTCACTCAACACTTTCTCCTCATTAATATGGTTTGGCAATGGGAGCTGAACTAGTATACCTATCAACAAAATCAAACCTACTTTCAAAACCCATTAAACCTAAATCAAAGATTTTCCAAATAATTAGTCAACTATAACAACAACAACAACAACAATCAAGTCTTATCCCGCTAAGTGGGGTCGGCTGTATGAATCCTACAACGCCATTTCGCTTGGCAATTATCATTCATTCAACTAACCATGCACATCAGAAGTAGCATTCAATTCGTGAACTTTGGCAATGAGGTCGTCTTGGGACACATTCTCCGGGAGGTCAATGTCCACAGATTTGATCCCAACTTCAGCGCACGCCTTTCGCTTCATGCTCACATAGCTTTGGGAGTCCTTCCTGGTCCCAACTATCACCACTGCCAACCCCGGAACCTAAACAATCACACAATCGCATCGTCAAGATTCATGCACCAAACAATGTCAAAAATCCAGCCAGAGCAAAAGCAAACCTTGCCGTATTTCTGGGACAGATGACGAACTTCCTCCGCAATCTCATTTCGGATGGTCTGAGCTATAGCTTTCCCATCGATTATCGCAGCCTTGTGATCAGATTGTGATGCCATTGATCAGCCACTAGCTCGGTCTTGAGGAGATTAAAGATGGGTCGGCCTGACGCGGACCTCGAACCGCCAAGGGTTGCTGTAATCCAGTAAAACAAACCTGGAAACCCCTAATCGGGGAGAGAGAGGGCGTCGGGTGGAGAATCGAGAGAGCTAGGAAAATCCCCAAATGCAATCCCTGGCAATCGCGGAGAGGAAATAGTGGCAGGACGAGAGACGGATAAGGGTGTGTTCGGTTGTATTTTGAGGAATTTTAAGGGCTCTGGTACCGTTTATTTTTAATCAGAAATTATATTTTTATCTTTTTTGATATTATTTATTATATTTTTATTTGTTTTTTTTCCATTAAAATTAAAGATTTTTTTTTTTAAACATTTCGTTGGTTCTCTTGAATTTTTTTAATGTATTTATAAATCTTTGCTTAAAATCTATCAAAATCTGTAGAGTTATAAATTTATTAAAATTCTTTAAATTTTCAATTGAAGACATCTTATTTAAAAGGGAACTTTAACGAAAAACTCTCGGTACTGTTTACTTTAACACAAAACCATATTTTTACACTAAAAAGTCAATCATGTACTATTCATTTTACCCTTTATTTTGTCTTTATCGTTAAAACTCAAGTTTTCAAATCATTTTCATTAGTTTTTCTTATTTATTAAAATTTTGAGTAAATTTGTCAAATTTTCAGAAGAAAAGTAAAATTTAACAATACTTAAAAAGCACACTGCAAAATCTCTCAAACTTTTTCAAAATGTCATAAACTCTATTAAAATCATGATTGAATATATCTAGACTTTTAGAGAATCAAAGCATATTTTTTTGTTTTACACCTCATAATTCTTCCTTGGCCAGAATGGGGCAGAATAGCAGAGCAATTTTTGGAACATAAAACCCGAACATTTTATAGGCTTTATGTGCTAAGGCTGATGGCTTTATGTATATTTCAATTGTCGTCTAAGTCTTTTGAAATTTTATAGAATAGTAAATGTTTGGATTCGAAACGAAAATTTCGGTTTGATTTGGAAGTTTCAGTCCAACTTACAACTCTGGTATGTGTACGATAATAAATGAGAATAAGAATAATTAGAGATTAGAAAGATTAAGTATGGAATAAACATCTCCTTCTATGTTAAGGAGATACCTTTAATTTTCAGGTATTTCAAACCAAAATCCACGTTTGTTACCTTAGTTTTAGTAAATTAAGGCTATAACAACAATGAGAATGATACTCACTCATTACAAATTCATTTCTTACAACTAAACATTCTCTTATACGTGATATTTTCAAGCTTTACGCATATTAGTAACCTGTAACGTGAATCGTCCTGACACTGGTTCTTGTTAGTTGGTAAGGTTATACACTCACTTCGAGTTGATTAATTGACCATCACATGAGTAATCAAATTCATAGGGAGAGATACTACTATAATTACCTAAAAGTGTTGATTTCGAGTTTACGAACGCACATATAAGAGCACCATACAATAAGTTGTAAGCTGTGTTGGGAGGGGGGAGGGAGGGGGAGTTATTGTCTATTGTTGACCTACGTGGTAAATCAGTCAGAGCCTGAGAGGCAGTTGTTTACTATGTGATGGATGTCGACAATTCGAGTCCACACCAACTAGCTAATAAGACCCGAACCTCTCCTCGAGCGGATTCCTCCTTTTGTTCCTCAGCTTACGGAGTATTAGCAGCTGTTTTCAGCTGTTGTTTCCCTCTCAAAGACAAATTCTTACTCGTTACTCACCCATCCGCCACTAAAAACACCATTTCTCGTCTCACTTGCGAAACTTGAACACGATTCAATTACTAACCGAATCTTGAGAGTAATTAAGCCCAAAACCCACAAACAGGGCCCAAAAAATACACGCGCCAATTGTGACAACTAAGAGCATCTCTAAAGGAGATGCCAAAACAGCCACGTAGACATATAACAGTAAAAATGACATCAAACTCTTTCCAACCAAGCCTTCAATTTCCTACGTGGCGCTGAGTCAATTGAAGGCAAAGCCTTTTGCTGTCAAATTTGACAGCAGATGTCAAATTTATTAAATAGTTTTTTAATAGATTAATATAATATATAATAAATTTTGTTGTGCTTTTCAAGTTTTTGATTGGTTGTCTCAATCATTGAACCCCACAAAAGATTACAAAATTTAATAAATAATATTATTATTTGACATATCAGGTGGAGCAAAATATTACATAAAATGTCAAATTGCCACATAAGCTATTAAATATTATTTTGATGTTTAAAATTTGACACTTTCCTTGGAGATGCTCTTAGCCTACACTCCCACCCCGTAGATAATTGTTAAAAAAACTTATGTATCTATTAAGAAAACTACAAGTTTGTGTACAATCACAAGTTTATCTCACTTTCTTAAACCAAAGATATGTGAACTTGCGTAACCTGGAGTAGTGAGAAGAGGAAGGGGCCGAGAGAAAAATTAAGCTTGAAAAAATCTAAACGATTGACACCATGTAAAAAATTTCAACTGAATAATTTCATTGATTTGTGTAGAGTATAATATAACTTGGAATACAAGTAACATACCCTTTTGACATAAGAATAATAAAAAGTTGTTTTGTCGACACCCCATTTAAAATTTTAATATTGAATATTAAAATATTATACTAAAATGACTATTTAGGCCTAAAATTTAAGACACTGATTTCTTAAACACCCCATGAATCCAAAGTGAATCAAAACTTACACCCCAAAAGTGTTTTTCTTGGAGCTCTCAAATTAATTTTACTCTCAAACTTTCAGTTGTTTATTTTTTATCTGTAACTAGTCCATAGTTTGAAACGAAACATCAAACATGGCTGTCCAGATACTCCAAAACGCTCCCATTAAAAATTAAAATAATTACTACTTAGTAGCCAAACTACTCATTTACATTTCCCACAAGGAGAATCCAAATCTGATTTCCCTTTCCTAAAAAGTTTAGGCAGCGTCCGATGCAGTAAGTGTGGTAGAGCACCAAGAAACATCCAAGAAGCTGGGGCACTCGTATTATTATGCTTACTGCCAGTATGGTTGGTGACAAAGTTCCGCAGACGGACCCCCTTAGTCCTCTCCAGTTCTTGGCATTGTAGCCATTTAAATATGGTGCCTGCCACCGACTTAATATTTTTGCTTGCCATATGAAATTATTCCTTCAAAATAATATACAATTCTTCTGTTTGGATTTGCATAATGGCTGGGATATGGGATCGGATAATGGAATCCATGGTTATCCTCATAAATGAGATACTCCCTCCCAAGATGCTCTCGAGAAATATAGTCCAATCCACAGTTGTCATGACATAGGCATGTGGGTGTAAGTTAGGTCTTCTTTTTCAATTAAATTTTAACCCCTACTTTATGATTTATGTTGTTCTCTACAGACATGGTTTTCCTCTTTATCGATAAGAAGTCATTCTTCTTTATTTAGATATAACAATCGGATCCAAACACACATATTTTCTGAAAACACAAAAATGAAAAGTTTTAACACACTTTTCAGATTGTGTATTACAAGTTATGACTGTTTCCAACTGTTTTTCTTCTTAACTGGTTTTCATCAAGAAAAATACTTGTGTTCACCGCATGGATGCCCCTACCTATCCACCCAACTTATGATTAACATATTTCTTCTGTACAAACAACATAATCAAAACCATTTATTCTCTTTATCCTGTTTTAAAGATAATTTTTAGAAAATGAAGTAACTTTTAATTTACTCAATCATTCATTATGCATACAAAATAAATGGAACCGATCATGAAAATGGATGTTGTTATCAAACTCGATTTATCTGACAATATAGATGACTAAACGAGATTCAAATTGAATGTTTTTTCGTTTCATAGATGAATTTTTTAGATGACGGTAAAGAACAAAAGGTTTCGATTATGATATTTGTACATCAAACTACGTTATTTACAAATTGGTGAACTAGTAGGTAATCTAGGCATATGATTTGTAGCCCTTTGTTTCCTCCTCATTTTTCTTCACATTCTACACGTTAAATTTATGTTCAACGAAGTGTGAAATTGTTTATGTGATGGTCCTATGACATGCAATAGTATGGGCCATATATGCCAACAAGGTTTTGTGGCAATGCAGCTAATGTTGAAGTGTCATTTATATTTTAGTAAATTTTATGTGGCCTTCGGGCCATTTCCAATTGAAAGAGGGTCAAAGGATCATGTTTAGCCCTATAGTCCTGCAAGAAATTATTTTTAATGAACAGTGCCGGACCATATTTTATGTCATCTCCAATCGAGGGGGCCAAAAGACCATAGGCCAAAACATAACCCTTCGACAAAAAACCCATCTCCAACCGAATGAGGCTATTTTTTAGCCAATTGAATTAATATGGTTAATTGAATTAAACTATCATATTAAAATACGGTTTTCGAACATATTTTGAGTGTCACTTGTCGTTAATTAAGAAGCCTATGCATTTCTTATCTTTATATAATGAAAAGGATGCGAAAATTTGGTGAAGAAATGAAATAAAATGAGGTATGATAGTATGAAGTGGTGAAAAAGATGTGAGAAATATGGTAGAAATAGCTTAGGTATTTATAGGAAAAAAAATAGATTTTTTTTAAAATTTTGTATGAAAAAAAAAGGTCAAATCCAACAGTAACCTGACGTCAGCATGATGCAGGTAACATGTGTTTAGGCTGGGCTATAGAGCTGGCTGCTCTTGGCCAACCCTTTGGCTGGTTGGGGTCCACGAGTTCTTTGGCCTAGCCTTCGGTTTGAGACAGTTTTTGTGTCCAAACGAGCTATTTTTTGGCCTATGACTCTTTGGCTGGATCGGTTGGGGATAGTCTCATGTATTTGACAATGTTGCCTGCACTTGCAATTGATGTCTTTCTTTACCATGCTCATGTTTGGCGGTTCAGAGGGATCAGAGAGATTGTGCCGGCCCAGATCTCTGCCATTAAAACAGACACGAAACCTTTGTTTAATTTCCTTGTTATTCGGCTGTCTCTGCTTTCTCCCCTTACCATGCAAGAAGTAGGGTTTAACTGACTTACCTATTTAAAGTAAGATAAATGATTGGAACTTGTTCATAACAAAAGTAATGAAGCATGTAGTCTTGACCGTCGTTTCTCCGTTGTACGAGATCTCAAACTCGACTCCCGCATGTCACATTGATAAAAATAGTAAACAGCAAGTTATGGCTCCAATTCTTCCGTTAGACAAAAGATTTCTGTTTTCTTCAAGTTTTAGTGAGATGGTACGAAATTATTGTTATATGAGCTTGAGGGAGGCTAAGGGCTCGTACCGTATGAGGCTGTTTTTATAGAAAACACTTCTATTTTGAAGCGTTTTTATATTTAAATTGCTTTTCATATATACATATTGAAATTTTTGTTGAAGATGCAAGGACTTACTAGAAAAGCACTTGAATTTGCTTCTTGATTATGGGGTACTTCACCAGAAAGTGCTTCTATGACTTAAGAAGTGCTTTCAAAATAATTTGTTGAATGCTGTGAGAAACATTTTTTTAATTTATTATCAAGAGGAATTTTCAGCCATTTTAAAAATAATTGAAATAAAGGGGCTCTAAAAAGTTGGAGCTAAATCTCTAGACGGTGAAGTTTTTTTTTTTCTTCATTCAACGATATAAAGGTGAGGGTTGGGCTTAAGCTACACAATGAATCAGTAATAATTTAGTATCAAAGTTGTAATAATCATACTTAAAACCTCTCACTTATAATGAAGAGAACTATCAGTAGACTATAGTACAATTGCGAAATTTGATACAGAATAATGTGGAATTAGATCTATGGTTGATTGGATTTGATAAAGGTTGGCAAGAAATCCAAATTGGAGAGACTTTATTTAAGCCCAATATATTCAAAACACAAATACGATGTCCAACCCATTCATTTTACGCCCAAAATCAATCCTAAGGTTAAGCCCTATTTGTTCATTCAGATATGAACTTTCCCCATTGAATCAGCTTTCTTTTCGCCTTCTTATTTTATGCCATATTCTTCTCGGTTATGCAAAAGCATGCATTCATATTTTTATGAAATTCCATGGGCTTGGTAACCTCAGCTATGCAAAAAGATGCATTCATATTTTTATGAAATTCCATGGGCTTGGTAACCTCAGCATCTCAAACAAATCAAAATGTAAATGTAACTTTTTCTCTCAGTTTCTGTGCCATCTCTCATCTGAAGCTCTGATCGATACATGTTTACTCGCTTTCATGCAGGACTCAAAAACTTGTGGTCCAAGTATGAAGTATTGCATATGATATCCTTCACATCCTCATCCTCGTCTAGTCCAATCTCAAATTTTAAGTGACCTTGCACCAAATTGATTTGGAATTTAACACATGGATAAGAGGAAATTGTAGCAATGGTCCTTCAACTTTAACTGAATTTGAGCAAAGGTGCTTCAACTAAAAATCTATAACTATTGGTCTCTTAACTCATCAAAACGTGCAACTATGATCATTTTCGTCAACTCCATCAGAACGTATGTCAAAATGAGGTACGTGCCACGCACATGAGGTTGAATCAAATGGCAAATGGAAAATAAAATAAATTTTTTGTAGCAATGTTCCCTTAACTTTAACCCAACTGGAGTAATGGTCCCTCAACTTCAACTCAATTGAAGTAATGATCCCTCAACTTTAACACAATTGTAGCATTCGTCCTTCCACCATGACTCTTTTGATGCAAGTTCTGACGAAGTTGATGAAAATGACTATAGCTGCACGTTTTAATGAGTTAAAGGATCAATGATCACACAAATTTTTTGTTGAGAGACAATTGCTACAATTTTCTCCATGGATAATGCTTGTGTTCTCTCATGGGAACCTACTTGTTTGTGAACTTATGATAAATGCATCTTTATCATGCAAACATCATAGTCGGAACGTGCACTCTCTTTATCATTATCTAAATATTAAATATGCAAAAAAGTTGTTTAATTTGGACATCATTTAGTCATTTATATCCTCCAACAAATGGACAGTTCATCATGAGGATGTTACTTCTTACAACTATCGATTAGTTTGACACATATGGATGGCCAAATGGTATCAAAATTGAATAATATTTTGCATTCATGATCTTTAGAGGATGTTAAAGAAAATGAATTGTTCCGATTATAATGTTTGTAGAATAAAAGTACGTTAATCATAAGTTGATGGACAAGTACCATGGAAAGAATAGATGCATGATCCATGTATTAAATTTTATATCAATGTGGTACAAAGTCTCTTTAAATTAGAGTTTGGACTTGATCAGAATGTGAAGGATATTATATGCAGTACTCTGTTAGTCCTTCATGATAGCGAGCAATTACGTTGTGAATATTCCCTTGTTGACAAACAGGTATCGATCATTGGTTCAGATGGGAGATGACACAGAAGAAAAAAAAATATGAGAGATTTAATTGTAAGTGGAGATTGTTTAGTTATTCATACGTTATTGTGAGCGGAGGGACACGTAAATTTCCTTATTCTACATTTAAACTCCTGCCTTTGAGATTGACTATTAGGATAATACTTGCGTATTCCTCCATGAGGAGACTTACTTGTCCCTCGACTAATGATTAACAAATATTTACAGACCGAATACTATATAACAGAATTATTCATTCTTTTCATCATCATCATCTAAAGATCAAATATGCAAAAAAATTATTCAATTTGGAGATCTAGATCAAATATGCGAAAAATTGTTCAATTTGAAGATCCTTTAGTCATCTATATGTATAAAACAAATGGACGGTTCATCATGAGAATATTACTTGCCACCAAAATTGTTGATTAGTTTAACACATATGGATGATCAAACGATTTTTAAAATTAAATAATTTTTTGTGAACATAATCTTTAGATTATGATAAAGAGAATAAATGGTTCCGATTATAATGTTCGGACAATAAAAAATTGTTAACCATAACTGAAAAATAAGTCCCATTATAAGGACATGCATTATCCAACGCAATATGGTCTAAAATGACTCATAGCTAATAACGAAGACATAACTAATGGAGCTCTCGCAATCATGAATTTGGGTAGGCCTAATCAAATTATATAGTTATACAACAAGTATATATGACTCGACTTACATCGCACCAGCCCAAGTACAAAATAAAACTATGTTATCAGCACAATGCGTTGTACTCAAATCTTTGATAACGTAGTAATTAGCATTATGGTTTAGTTGTTTTAGTTAAGAGATTTCAACTTTGACTCACACGAATAATGAATTCAATACTTCACTGTTATTGTTTGTTCATTGTGTGGTTTAAGTCGGATTTCCCCCACTCAAATAGTAGTCGACCATTGTATAGAAAAGCACAAATAGCTTAGTGATTGTCTAACAAGGCTTATAAAAGGATCACCAGATCGGGGCTTTTGATTAATCATGGCACGTACCAGACTGTCTAACAAGGAAGAGGTGCAGATCCCTTTACATAAACGCTATTTTGTTATTAATTTTTTTTTTTGCTAATCTATTAATCTTGGCTATGAATTATATTTGTTTTGTGCGACAATGATATTCGAAATTACTTTGATTTTCAATAAAAGAATATCAAGCTTAGAATAAACAGACTATTATACTAATTTGGCCAACAAATCTAATCCACGTATGTGTGCGTAGATAAAACTTGTTTGTGATGGGTTTCATGCGCCCCATAATTTGTCTCCAGCCTATTTAAGTTGAGCACATATCTTACTATGAAGTATGAACTACGAGATATTCAATCGATGATGCCAATATGCCGAATCAATTCAATCAATATTGCAAAATTATACTCATTGTAAGATATCATCCGTCTTAGAGCAGTAAATTAAAGATCATTTATGACACACCCCGACCTAAATCAAGGCATGCTGGCCGTCACGTGAGGGTGACGTAACTATGTGCGTAGTGCGGAAATGATAATGATATAAAGAATTGCGAGTAAATAAAAACCAATCTAGCTAATTTACACTAGACGAACACAAGTGCAAGCAACACTATTTAAGTGTGATTATACATAATCAGAGCATAGGTAGCCTAAGTGCAGTTCAACATGACAAATTCTAATTATGCAATACCAAAAGGTTGGTCCTACATTAATGACAGTCTATCAAAACCTCTGTCAAGTCCTCGTAAGCCACCAATCAGCACTCCTACCTAGAAACTGGAGGGTAGCAAAACAGAAAACGCGAGTGGGCAAAAACAAAGCGTT
>JAOTRO020000005.1:8848934-8865567 GCA_028566515.2 Pyracantha coccinea | reverse complement strand
AATAAACACATATAATAAGGTACTCAGATTGTTATTCAAGTTAAAGGACATTGTTGGCGTTCGTATGCTTATAGAAGCAGTAGGTATTGGAAAAGGGAAGCAAGACCTTACTGTCACTACTTTGAAGCCAACAAAGAACAGTCTTGCAATCTCTTTTCGTCCTCAAGTGCCAATTGGAAAAGCTTGTTCCTCCCTTACAACGCCAGAGATCATCAAGTATCTGACAGGAGATTTTAAGTTGAGTGAAAAGCGGTCGAATGATCTTTTCTGGGAAGCTGTTTGGCCCCATCTTTTAGCACGAGGATGGCATTCCGAGCAGCGTAATCTGTCTTTGGTGTTTCTTGTACCTGGTATCGAGAAATTTTCAAGGCCCCTTGTGAGAGGTAATCAGTACTTAGATTCTGTCCATGAGGTCTTGAAGAATGTGGCGTCTAACCCCGATGTTCTTGAGCTTGATAATGAAGCAGCTAAAGGCAAAGAAGAGGAATCAGCTAAATTCAATGAAGTTGATATGTTAAATAAGCGACACCGTCATTACCTCCTTCCACACAGGAGCACAAATGGGGATAGAGATCTAATGAAGTTTACATTTGTGGATACAAGTATGCTTCATGTAGCAGAAGCAGAACAATTGAAGGTACGGAAACTGAGGAGTTTACCTGTTCAAACCGAAAGTATAATTACTCCCTCCAATCTTTTTACTGAAACCGAACAAGATATATATGAAGAGTCAAAAGATGATGCAGAAGAAAAAACTACCTCATACCACGCAGAGGACATAATTGACAGGACAACATTTCTCGACTCCTTAGATTGCGTAACTAGTATCCATGAATCTCAATGTTTAAATCTTCTCAATGACAAGTCTCCAAGCAAGGCAACGAATTATAACTGCATCCCCACGCTGAAGTCAGACGATTTGAGATATTTGGCCCCTGAAACAAAACAGAAGGATTTGACTGATTGTAATGATGGAGACTCAAGCTGCAGTGATGAAAATGTGTGTGTGGATAAGAAGCTAACTCCAGATGAGCCCCTTGTCGTATCAAACTTACATAGTTCACGTGTTGGCCTGCATCGAGAAGCAGCTTCCGAAAAATCTCAATCTTGGATATGCATTGACTTGAACCTTCCTTATGTTGCAACAGATGCGGACACTGATAAACCCTTGATCAAGGACACAATGCAAAATAATGACAAAGCAAGTGCGAACGGGTCAACATTTGATTCATTTCTATCCAAAACAAGCGAGCAGCCTGAGCCACTGAAGCTTCCTGAATTGTTGACCAAGGACATGATGCAAAATAATGACAACTCAGGTGCAAACAAGTCATCATTTGATTCATTTCTATCTGAGACAAGCCAGCGTGAACTACCGAGGCTTCCTGAATTGGTGATCAAGGACATGGCACAAAGTAATGACGACTCAAGTGTGAAGAAGACAACAAGTCTATCAGAAACAAGCAAGCAGCCTTTCATTAAGAGCCAGAGGCAGAGTACAAGGAACCGGCCATTGACCATGAAAGTGCGGGAAGCTCTTGAGCATGATTTCTTTAGGCCAAGGAGGAAGAGAAAGGGTGAGACATTACAAAAGAAGTCAAAAACACCAAGGTCTCAAACAGCTCGGGGGAAGCGCCATCATTGATGTAGCTTTTGATGATAGTGTTGCTGCTAATACTAAAGACACAAGGATAGAATATGAACATTCGGATAGAGGTTTGTAACATTGTATGTATAGCGAAAAATGCCAACCCGGTTAGAGCATTCGAATATTGCACAAGGAGGTTCCTTGAGGCAAGTTCACTTTCTGTTCAATGAGGTAGAGCAGATTGTTTGAGGCTGTGCTGAATGGGGTTGATCGGAAAAGGCGTTTCGCACCCGTATATGATATCCCGGAATTCACGATGTGAGTATAGAGTTGTCCGGTTTGACTCAATTTTCTGAAGCTTTTGAAGCTTCATCATGTAAATTGTACAAGTGAAATCATGAATGTGTTTTTTCTGTACCTAACTACTTGCCACACAGAATATACAGACAACCCCAAAAGAGCAGGAGTGCTACAACTTCGTGAGCTGGGCCGAAATCTGATGAGCCTAACAATTTTTACTTGGGGCTAATACATCAATAGATTAAGCTGGGCTGGGTGGATATCAATTTTATAGTCTAATCAAGATGAACTCGGCAACTTGGACGAGTCCACAAGAAAATCTATCGTGTGTCGCTCGGGCTATTATCATATTGTGAGTACAACACTTGTATAATGCGAGTCGCATTCTTAAACCTTGGATCAAGAAAATTATGGCCACTCATTTTTTTATTTAATCCGACGGTAGGTAGTCGTTTAATTTTTGTTGTTGTACTCTCTTCTATCATTTGGTTAAGATCGAATGGTGGATGACCGCAATTTCTTTGGACCTGGGGATTTCGGAGAATGGGACTCTGTATGATGTAGTGTGCTCCTCCATGCTCCCCCATTTTCACCAAAATTCAAATATTCCTCCCCATTATTTAGACAAATTTGCTGAAAAATATTGCTTTTATATAGAAAAGGAAACATTAATAATCGTCATGTGACGTGATGAATATTGTAGGGAAAGGGATACTCTCCGGATCCCTTCCTTCTAACCCACCAAATCAGGGGATCCATGCCGTTGAAATTTAATCCAACGGCTAAGGTTATTATAACTTTTAAAGTGGACTCTTGTTTGTAGCCATTAGATCAAATTTCAATGGCACAGATTCCTTGATTTAGTGGATTAGGAAGAAGAAATCCGGAAATGATCCTTTTCCCAAAGAGATAGCTCATCGTATTTAATCACTTAATGAATTTCACGAGAAAACACAATGAAACCTATTTTCTAGTCATTGTCCCACTCATTGTAAACTTGTTAGAATCTACAATATTCAATAAATAGAGAGACCGATTCCAAAATTACATTTTACTTGAAGATCTTGTAAAAACTCAACAGTCTCCTTCAAAAAACTGAGCTTTTTTTTTTAAACTCATTGATTTTGTGGATTTCTACAAAAATCGTCGTAAAACCTATTCCATCGTGCCGAACCATAAACTTCTTAAAATTCATGTGAGACACCAGTGAAATTTTTTTACTCCTGAAAATCACTTAGCTAATATATATATATATTAATCTCTATTTTCAGCTTACGAATCCATCAAATATACTTTTGGACTCAATAAATGGTAAGAGTGTTTCGAAAGTAACATTACAAGTTCTTGCTTGAGTTGTTAAGGAACCTGCAAATTTGTAATCAACAAAAGGAAACTAGTAACACAAACTTAACAAAGTTGCTCGATAATTACGCAAATGTGGAATATACTTGACAGCGGTGCCTGCTTAAACCAAAAACCAGACAAACCGTGAATTAATGGAAATCCAATTGACGAAGTTGAAGCTTGATGGTTGACTACAACTCTAAAATATCCTCCCCATCTCCTTAAATTTCTTTCCATTTTGTTTAAATTTTTCGATGTCCATATCAAAACCCTAATAAGATAAACCCTAATTTGCTTTTGTTTATTCAAACATCGTTTTCAAACTTTTCATTACACAATATAATACATATATTATGCCGTGTCCGTCTTTTGTGTTGGTTTTATCCATGGGGCTCCTTTGCTCGTGTCAATTAGCAATTCATGAGTCACTAGTCTTAATATGTTATGAAACTTAATTAGCATCCTAATGCTGCTTCGGTCCGTAAATTCGGTTTTAATCATAAGATAATCAAGGAAGACATGGAGGAAAGCGTGGTGATGTTTGGATCCCGTTGTTTTTACATTGTTGTGTTGATGTTAGCTTCCTCAATTGCATCGACCTTCCTCGACGATTACTAAGCAATCTCTTTGTGACCATTTGGAATGATTAGCGATTTGTGATCAAGAAATGGAATCTGGACTCTTAAAGTTTTGAAATTATTGACCAAATATTTATAATTTTAACCATGTTTGATATTTTAGCTTCTGTCTCCTTGTTGTTTTCCATTTTATAGGCTACCTACTTGTTTTTTCCCATTAAGCTTCTGGAAAGCTCAAGGATAAACTGCATGTCCACATTTCTTAATTTTATGTGCACATATATATTATAGCTTGGGTAACAAGTTAAGACTTTATTTTAATTTATTCCTTTTAATTAAGACAGACAAATTATATGTAGTGAAGATACAGATTAGTATTGGTTCTCCCTTAAGTTATCGGTAATGGGGATATTTACATGAACTGATCGATTACTCATACGCATATAATTGTTTAGAATTACTGACTTGATGTGGTAACGAGTAGACAACTAACATTAGAAGTTCTCTACCATGCACTATAAAATTTCATATGATATTATTTGCTACCTAACAATATTCATCACATCAAAATTGCTCAGATTAATTAATAATTTATTGATAGGAAATTAAATATATAAGAGGAATTGTAGCAATGGTCTAATTTTTACTCAATTGGAGCAATGGTGTATCAACTAAAAATCCGTGATCTTGGTCCCTTAATTAACATCAAAATATGCATCTATAATCATTTTTGTCAACTCCGTTAGAATTTATGTCAATATGAGTCACGTACCATGTACGTGAGGCTAAATCAAGGGAAAAATATGGAAAACTAAATGAGAAAATTGTAGCAAATGTCCCTCAACTTTAACTCAATTGGAGAAATGGTTCCTCAACTTTAACCCTTTTAAAGCAATGATCTCTCAACTTTAATCCAATTGTAGCAACAATTTTTCCAACATGACTCATTTTTATAGAAGTTCTGACTGAATTGACGAAAATGATCATAGCTGCACGTTTTGATGAATTAAGGGACTAATAGTCACCTCTATGTACATGTAGGTCACATAATAGAATGTAATGAATATAATTTGTGCCTAGTGTTCTTCTTCAAGATTAATAATTATCTTAAGCTCTTAGCTAATGTCGTTAGTCTCATTCACATTGAACTTGACCTAGAAAACAAAGCAGCAACATCTATTATATATGTCATTAATTAAATTGTCATTAAATCCTTTAAATAAAACAAATATGGACTTTGTTTGGTTCATCTTCGATCGTTTGGAAGTAATAAGACAAATACGGTTCGGCAGCTCTCAACTAATTAATGTGATTAAGCTTAAATTAGTTGTGCAATTTTTTGTTTAAAATACTTTAGGGTTCAAAATTACTGACGTAGATTTGAATTAAACTGATTGATCTCAACAGGTAGGGATGCATGGTAAAATACAAGGGGATCTAGTCAGGAAGGTTTGTTATGAAAGAACGATAGAGAGAGAAATAGAAGTTGAATTATATAGTTTGGAAAAGCATGCAGATGCATGCTCATTCTTAAAATGCAGTTTACTTTGAACTTAAGAAATTACATCATTCTTTCAATAGCTATATTTCTTTCTATCTAAACTATACTATATATATGTAGAACCTAAAGGCTAAAATACGGGGAATGGCCTTAAGATAAGTTTGATTAATTAGGACATTGCCGAGACTTTAGTGAATGTCTTTGGAGAGATCTTTTTTTATCCAAAACATAGGCACGTGATATTATTAGTATGAGTGAAACATCACATTGTCACGCATGCATAACATAACACGCAAAATGGTAGACACCACGCATCAAGTGTTCCTGTTACATGCAAAATTTATCCACCCTTGTATGTGCTAAGTTTTACCAAAAGCCAGATATTATTTCTTTTTAATCATCACTTTTTAAAAAAAAAAAAATTGAGGACTTATGTTGATTTTTTTTTCGTTGACTTTAATCTTCTTACTAACTGGGAGCTGGAGGCATCCCAAAGTACCAGAGATGGAGTTGATAATTTGCATGCATTAAAAAGTAAATTTGTCTTAGAAGTGAGCATACCTAGATAACTAATTAAACAAGAAAGTGAATATATACACACACACACACACATGCATATATACATAAACATAAAAGGTTTTAATTAGAGTTCTCTTATCATTGGATTTGAGGGGATAAAAGAAACTTAATTATTTAATTGCATTATAAATTAAACTAAAAATAATTAAATAACAATAATAAAATTAGGATGTAATTCAGTGGCCACATGTGACCTAAAGAGGAGAAAATAAGAATAACGGACTGCAAGAGGTTGCTTAGCAAGGCTAACAAGCAAATGATGAGCATGTGTCTACAGACATAAATATATATATACATATATATATATATAGTTAAGAAAAGGTAAAGTTTTTTTCTATTTTTTACAAGCGATATTTTATATTAACTTATTTGAATTATAAAAGGGAAATTTGGGTGTAAATGTGGGAACACACTGCTCCCAGCTTAGTTAAGTTGAGTACTATAATTTTTTTTTTTTTGTCAAAAGTTAAATAGGGTCTTGAGGGGGAAAGGGGTGGGCGAGTCTGGAATCTGGGTAAAGAGAGCCACAAGGGTGCTTAATTTCTACTATGACGCTACCTTATCAACTCGAGTAATATAATTAATTAGGGTTTTTTTTTCCTCATTGAATTAGAGGGGATAAAAGAAACAGATTAATTTACAATAATAAATGAAGGATGTAATTCATTGGTTACATGTGAACACAAAAAGAAAACCAAAAGGAATACAAGGTAGCTTGCAAGGTTAGGGTTGTATTTACCCAACAAGTCAAGGGTAATTGGCAATTAAATTAAGTATTTCAATAATGTGTCTTGTGAGCACTATATATAATTATGTAAGGCCAAAGAAGACCAGGTTCCAAGATTAAGTCTAATTGCACAAAAGTTGCTTCTCCTCCTCATCACCAGTGTCACCAGAAATGAAGGAGTTGAATTCCCTGCTTTTGTCTTCCTCTACCAAAAGCAACTCCTGAATTTTTGTTCGCCAAAAACAAGTCTCTAGTCCTCTAGTTCTTCTACCAACATAGAAAATTTGAGCTAAGTGTTAGAAAGGACAAACTAAGTCATTTTTTTTGTATAATCGTCTCTCAACCCTTTTTGTCTGTCAAAAATGTCAAATATTACAGGTGATGTTGAAGAAGGAAGCTTCTCCTCAGGCAATAATACTGGAGAATTAGAAGTTCATCAAGACCAGCAACAAAACCACTTGCACGGTTCCAACTCTGGCGGTGCTTCCGGTGCGCAAAGCAACAGCAATGGCTCTGTCACTCATCAGCAGCCGCAGCAGGCGCCACTTAAGAAGAAAAGAAATCTTCCAGGAACTCCAGGCAAATAGTTTTGAATTAATTTCTTCACTACTAATATCGAGTAGTTTCCTCTATTTGATTGCCGTGTTTCACTATATGTATGACATACAACTCAAGGCGTGCGGATTTGATTTATTTTAGAAGAACAAAAAAAGGGTTTCTTTCCGAATCATGTCAGCTTTTATGTTGAGACTCATCACTGGACGTTGAGAGTGATCACTGGAGAATGTTTACCTATATTTGGCGCCATGCTTGAGTCTTAAAATCTTTTCATTTCAGCAATACATATTCTTCTTCTTAAAAATGGGAGTTTCTAAATTGAGTTATCTTGTGAAAGAATCAAAGCGTTTTGAAGAATTGTTGCCAATAACGGAGAACTGTTTGCTTGATTTCACTTTTTTGTTGTTCACAAGTATATATGCTGTGTAGCATAACACAACTAGTATTGCTAATTATACTTATAGTTGTGCAAGTTAATTAATTATGTTCTAACAATTTTGTATTAATTTGCGATCAGATCCTAGTGCGGAAGTTATTGCACTATCACCAACAACCCTAATGGCAACGAACCGATTTGTGTGTGAAATCTGTAACAAAGGGTTTCAAAGGGATCAAAATCTTCAGCTGCACCGGCGAGGCCATAACCTTCCATGGAAGCTCCGTCAGAGAACCACAACTGAGGTTAGGAAAAGGGTCTACATATGTCCAGAGCCGACGTGTGTCCACCACAACCCAGCTCGAGCGCTAGGAGACCTCACCGGCATTAAGAAGCACTTCAGCCGGAAACATGGGGAGAAAAAATGGAAATGTGACAAGTGCTCCAAGAAATATGCAGTGCAGTCGGACTGGAAGGCGCATCAGAAGACCTGCGGCACTAGGGAGTACAAGTGTGACTGTGGGACCATCTTTTCCAGGTTCGTTAATTATCTCATACTCATGGATAGTTTAATTTTGTTAATTAATTATATTGCATGTGCATGAACATATAATCAAGATTGGATCACAAAAAAGTACTACATGTATATATGGTTGCTTAATTTGTCGAGAATTAGCTCCCATATGTGTGTATAATGTATACATATATTATTTTGTTTTTATACTAAGCGATAATTTTACTAAATTAATTCTATATATTCTATTACAAAGTGTAGAATTCAAACTTGAATGCAGATTATGAATCACTTTACTTTAAGCAACTTGACTATGTTATTATTATTCTATGAGCTAGTTATAATTTCTGCAGCATTTTTCTTACAAACTATCACAAATGTATTTGTAAAATGACTTTTAGTGTAGTGGAGCATTGTTGGATCGAGCCCCCCAAACGCAAAAATATACATTTAGGAAAGAAATGGGAAGTAATTGAAATAAAGTTACAATCATCGATCTGTTTTTGGAACCTTTCAATTTTATGTCACAACTCTTCCTTTCAACTACCGTTTAGACACACAATATTGACACTTTTATTGACAGTTTTTAATATACATGGAGTTCACATAATGATAGGGTCCATTTATATTAGTTTTATGTCTGTTTTGGATGTCCAAATAATTTTATTATTTTTGGAATTAAGATAACTATACGTTCTTCTTCCAAATTTTTATGTAATCAAACAATATCAAGTACAAATTATGTATTTTTGCATGAATTTGTGCAGGAGGGATAGCTTTATCACGCACAGAGCCTTTTGTGACGCATTGGCAGAAGAAAACAACAAAGTAAACCAAATGCCTATGCCACATGATCAGCTCATATCATCAATGGCCATGAACACCAACACCTCCCCCATGGGAGGAGGAGTCTCCGAATTCCTCAGTTACGATATTAACACTAACAAAAACAAGCTTCCTGAAGATCTTGTCCCAATGCCATTCAAGTCCATGAACATGAACATCCCAGGTGGTGGCGGAGGTGGTGGAGGACCAGGCATGTTCTCTAACACCACCGGTTCGCTCTTTGGCGGGCCAAGAAGTGTGTCTTCCACCTCGGCCTCCAGCCTTCAGCTCAGTTCCAACAACAACAACAGCTCATCGGGGTTCAATTACCTTCACCACCAAGAAACCAAAAACGGAGGCAGCAGCCTAAGTAGTATTACCGGGGCTGCTCAAATGTCAGCCACCGCCTTGCTTCAAAAAGCCGCCAAAATGGGAGCCACCGCAAGCAACTCCACGATCAACTCGCCGATGATGCAGAAGAGCTTTGTTAGCAGTATGGCAGGCCCTGATCACGGCCACCTCTCTAGCCCTAATTCCATTCTAAACAATAATACTCGACCCCCACCATCGTATGATCATCAGCCTCACCACTTCCAACAGCAACCTCAGCCGTCTGATCCTCAGTCACATAATTCACACAACATGATCGGAGGGTTCACTAACCAGCTCATGCAAAAGGGCCCACAAGAAATGTCACAGCCTTTTGATCATCACTCCAACAATCCAGCCGCCAGCTCGGCAATGAATGACATGGGACTCTTCAGTCAAGTCTTCATGAGGGTCAGCGGCGGGGGTCCCCACCAGAACTATCAGAACCACCAGGCAATGTTGAAGCATTTCGACCAAGATCATCATGATCATCAGGACATTAATAGCCCTAACAACAATTCTAGTAATACTAATTCGACGCATCGAATGAACAGCGAGCTGGGGCCTTCCACTACGCTCGATCTGCTGGGCATCGGAGGGTCGAGGCCGCCAAGCTTGCATGAGCAGCTCCACCACCACCAGCAAAGGTTGGACTTGGAGGCAATGAGTCAGCACAGATTGCCGGCAATGATGAACCCTTTTCAGCAGCAGCAACAACGTTCGCACGGCGATTCGGCTATGGAAAAGCAGATTTGGGATGTTTGAATAAACCATAATGTTCCTCATAATATCTACATTTACGATTTATCCATTACTTGCAGAAGAAGGAGAAGACGAAGAAGAAGGGAAGAAGCAGACTTTTGTTTTGCTTCGGTGACCCGTTTGAGATTTGGGCTATTATTTTAGGCCTGGATGGTCCACATTCATTCGGTATAGTCAAATTTGTGCCTTTTTCTATCAACCCAAGTTGCATTTTATGTACTAAGTATGACCCAATGAGATGATAGAAGCTCTTAGTACATTTGCTTAATTCAGAAAATCCCATTTGTGTTTTTCTTTTCATATTAATAAATTACTTGAATGGGACTTTGCCTTCCCTTTGGAATGAATGTTAAACGTCTACATCAATGCCTTGAACCAAGCAAGGAGGAATACTACAAGACTGTAAAAACACTGAAAAACCGTCACATGGTATATTAGTGTTATAACATAAATGGATGACAAGTTTATATATTAGAGTATAGTGCGAACGGAATTATTTAGTTTATTTTCTAACAAAACGATATTTTATTTTAAACTATTATGTTTTACAACAAAAGGGGATTCAAATATGATTCAAGAGTACAAGCACAATGAATTGGCCAGCTGAAAATATGAGTGAATTGGTTTATCAAGCATTAATGTGTAGACCTCTGAGGTTTTCTTTAGTGCAAATATAAGTTACACCTCTGAATAAAAAATGGTTAGATTCTCTTAAGTTAAATGATCTAACGGTTGTTATCAAATATGTAACTTACATGTGCACTTCTAACGTATTAGAGAAACTTCAACAGGGCTCTTACCTACTATTGGATTTGGAAATGAATAATAACCCCATTGTCACTTCCAGCTTGGTAACATCCATTGCTCAATGGGCCCTATTGGGCTGCAGGTGTTGGGGTAATTTCGTAATTCAGTAGAGAAAATTGCCCTCCCATAAGACGACAAGACCCTTCAACCCTAATTCGAATTGCGCTTCTATAAATATTCAGAGCTCAACCCTCTTCTGTCACAGCAATCCCCCTCTCCGTTTCTCTCTCTCTAGAATTAGGGTTTCTGTAAATTAGGGTTTTTGTAATTTGATTATATAGAGCAGGAAGAAGGGGGTTTGAGTTTGAGGCGGTGATGCTGAAAAACTACCTATTTTCTGAGGGATTAAGTTCCCTACTGTGATTACAAAATTACCAATGGATCCTTCTGAGCCTCAACTCTCTTCTTCTTTATTTAATTTTTCTTTTTATTTATTTATTTAATTTTATTGGGTTTTAATTTTCTCTGCTTAATCAAGAACCATTGACGTGATGATATGTTTATCGGAATTTCCATCGTGTCGACTAAAATTACAGACTACAATTATCTGATCAATGGTTCTCTTTTTTATTCTTTTATTTCTTTTTGGTTGGTTTCTCATTCTTTTTCCGTATTATTTTCAATTTTATAACCCAAAAAAAAAAAGAGTTCAAAAAACCCAGATTTCTTTGACCTAATTGTTTTGGTTTAAGTGTCTTGAATTTATCATCTAAATCAAAATCCAAGACATTTTATTTTATTAATTTTAAGGGGCCTAAATGTAAGTCGTGGACAGATTCAAGACCATAGAGCCAATTAATCCTAATGACAATTAATATTTGACATACTAAAACTATTATTCTACTAGAAAACATTAACTCTGATAACAAATATTAATGGAGCATCAAAATAACCGAAATTTTGACGGTCAAAAGGTAAAACATAAGTGCACCGAAGATGAAAATACTATGGTTAATTGGACACACGAGAAATGATAAAATTAAGAACGATGATATGCAATTAAAGTAAGAAGGCCATCAATTGAAAATAAAATGAGCAAAAGTCAGTTAAGGTGGTTTAGTCGTATAAACTGGTGATTTGGACACGTGAACCTAAAATGAGCAAAAATCAGTTAAGGTGGTTTAGACACGTGATTGAACACGTGAACTAAAGATAGACAAAGAAAAGATTAGGACAAAATAGAGAACAACTCGGAAATAGTTTTAAAAAAAAATTGGAATGCTTGGAGCTCACAAAAGACTTTGACTTTAAATCAAGCCTAGTTGCGTTTTATGATTCATAAAGATAACCCCACTTAATAAGATAAAAATTGATTCTTATATCAAAATAATTGGAATTCTAAATATTCCGGTGTATAGGATGCATTAGTACATTGGATGACGGTTGTATGTATTGGAGAAAAAAATTTCAAAGTAAACATTCAACAAATTGAGAAATTTGTAACAATACATTTATGAGAGACAAATCTTAAGAATTACTATATTATTTTGGTACATGAAACGTAACCAATCAAAGATTAATTTATTATTCTAATATATCATATATGCAAATAATCTCAAACCTAAAAGAATAAATTTTTATTGTGGAATTGGAAAACCCTGTAGTCTAACACACACTTGCCTTCTTTCTGGCTTCTTAGTCACTGTTGAACTGTGGAATTGGATTCCTCAGACGCAGCTGAATGCCGACGTGAATGAGATTCGTCGCCGCCGTCAAAATGTCTTGCTCGGCTTCTTTTGCCACCTCCATTGCATCTCTGGAATCAGAAACATTTCTTTAAAACCGTTACGGAATGGAACTGCAGACGGGACTGCAATCGTCAAGTTGGTAAAACTGTAAAAGTATACAGGGTGTTACCGAATTACAATGTCCGGGGGCATGGAAACCTCAATTTGGAGATACATCTTGCCTTGTAACAAGTGATGCGTTATGCGTTCGACAACCATTTTCTGAAACACACGCAGAAATAAGAACATTGGGTGTCTTGTTTCAAATCCAATCTTCTAATAAGATCGATATTTGAAATATACTCATAAGATCCACATTTGAACGAGGCAGTGAACGCATATATTGTTGAACTCTTAATTTTTTTTTATCAAAAGCGTCAAGAGCTAACCGCCAGTGAAGAAATAACATCCACATTTGGAGTAACATCATGCAACAAATCAAAGTCAAGCTGAGCTTGAATTTCCAACTTGATAAAGAGACGAGAAATACCTCTGCATACTTCGACGAGATGATGGTAGAAACAGCTGCCTCAATGTCTTTTTCTGCGGGAGAAACATTCGGGCATGCAGTTTCTTTGAGAATTTCTGGCTGATCTTCACTGGGGCAAATTTGTGAAATTGAAGGATCTACAATGAAGTAAGAGCAAGTTATGAGAATTTAAAAGATATAATGAGAAACCTGAATTATCTTATTCAATATAAGTGAATTGAACCGTGGATGAAAATTCTGAATGTATAAGCACGAAAAATTAGGATAAAAGTCATTCCTAGTTTGTCTAAAACTGAGCGTTCATAGTTTGTCTAGCTGAATATCGAAAACTCACAATCCAAAAATGTGTAGCATACCTATGTGTATGAAAACCTCAGAGACTTCAGGATGGGATTTGTGAATCTGACGACGAACATTTTCCCCAATGTCATGTGCAGCGCTAACACTACAAAAAGGATCAACCTGCCAGGCAACGGGAACAAATGAGATACATTACAGGAGATGGATACATTATTTGACAACGCCATAGAGTTTCAAAGAGAACCTCAATATGTACATCAAGGTATAGAGATGAACCAGCCCTCCTTCCCCTCAAGCGATGACAACCCTGTACACAGCCTGAAAGGTCATTTCAAACAGCAAAACAAAAAAGCTAAGATCCTAGCTAATACCATTAAGCTTAACAGAATACGACCTTTCTTTGAGTAAGGGAGTTCAAAGACCAGATGATACATGGAGCAATAATTTCATAAATGCATTATAAGAATTAATAAGCGGATACCTTCACACCCTCGACTTGTACAATTGTTTGTTTCATAGGATCCAAAAGTTCTGCTGGGATTGCAGCATCCACCAGTTCCAAGACACTAAAATGGGGACACCAACAAAAGAAAGAAAGAAAGAAAGAAAGCACACACATATATCAAATAGGGTCTTGAGAAGTTAACAGAGACTCATATGCATACACAACAAGAGATGCAACAAGCTTGCATTGTTTTCTTTTTTGGTGAACAAGCTTGCATTATTTGATTAAAAATAAAGACCAACGTTAGACATATAGAGGTGCCATATATCTTTGCAACTATATTCATGATTGTAGGAACCAGCACGTGCAACAGCTTAAACAATCACATGTACTCCTTTGAAAATCTAAGAAGCAGTGTGATATAATGGTGCATATAATAGAGAACAAAAATCAGACCTCTGATGCCCAGTTTCAATTCCCGCCTTCAGGATCATGCCTGCGACAAGAAGTCCAGCTAGGGGATCCAGAAACTTTACTCCAAGGATTGAACCTCCTAAAATCTCAATGATTTAACCATGCTCAGTTTAGGATCACGGGTTTTAATTAGTTAATTCAAGAATATGAAATATAAGTTGATAAAGTGATCTTTAGGAAAAGCCAAAGTGTCTTACCAACTCCAATGAGAGCAACTACTGACGAAATAGCATCTGCACGATGATGCCATGCATTTGCTTTCATCAGTCCACTACCTTGTCTTTCCCCAGCCCGTAATGTAATCCAGTAAAGTCTTAAAAGCAAAAGAGAAAGGCAAATAGTGAGTGGGAGAGAAAGAGAAGAGAAACGGAGGAGAAGAGCACGCATAAGGAGAGAAATGAACATGGAAGTTGAGATGGATATATAAGTTTTTATAAACTTTGTTACCCTTCTTTAACAGATATTGAAAAAACAGTCATGCTCAATGCCAGAGCAGGGTGCTCCATGTCAACTCCATGATGATGATGATTATGCCCATGCTCATGTGTTAATGACTGACTAACCATAGCAGGATCTGCTGAAAACAATCCCTGTACATGGAAGATCAACGAAGAATTGGATTCAATATCAAGAGAAACTGATCATGATTTTTTTAACTGTCAATAGTCTATCAATCTGAAACCATTTGGAAACAGAAAAATAACTAAATATGAGTAGTCGACTCGACACTTACCATCAAAAGATCCAAAGCATGCCATGCAATGCCACCAGCCGTGGCCAACAGCATACAAGAGATTCCAAGTGCTCCAAGAGTCTCAAATTTACCGTGTCCTGGAAAAACAAGAAAACAATTGTATATAATGTTCCAAGTTTCCAAAAAACACAAGGCAACGAAATACACAAGTAGGTGTACATGCATAATGTGAGATCAATGGAGTAGCGTGTAGGTACAAATCAAGAGTGACCATATGGGTGTTCTTTGTCTTTCGGAGCCTTTGCAGCTTTAAATGACCATAAAGCAACGCTGCTAAGAACCTGAAAACATAAGCAGAAAATGAAAAAGAAAACAAAAGGACGCGTGCATGATACATCTTAAAACAGAGCAGATCCGAGAACCGAGAAAACGAAAGATGTCGGTACATCAAACTCTACTCAACCCCAAAATTCTAAAGAGCAACAGATATTCAAGTAGACAATATGCAACATTGGCAAGCAAGTTCAATGAAAATTCAGTTCCAAAACATGTAAGTTCAGCTCATAAATACAAAATTCAGCTCCTAAACAAGAACATCTAATTCTCGCAAAAACCAACATGGGGAAGCAAGAAAATCATATATTCAGCTCCTAATTACAAAATTCAGCTTCTAATTACAAATTTCTGCTCCTAAATGTCCTGACTCCCAAATTACAAAATTCAGTTTCTAAATACATAATTTCTGCTCCTTAACATCCAATTCTCCAAAAAGCAAAAAACCAACATGGGATAAGCAAGAACAAAAACACAAGAATGTTACCACGTCGGAGACCGAATGGGCGGCATCAGCAATGATCGCCGTGCTTCCGGACAAGTAACCCGTCAAAGCTTTCCCGGCAGCCAGTCCAACATCAGCTGCCAATCCCATCCGGAAAATCTTCTCCCCCTCTTCACCGGAGAGGCGATGCTGATCATCGTTTTGGTGGTGGGAGTGGCCCAAATGCCACCGTCTGGCGATCGAGAAAATTGGGTTTTGCAGATGGGAATCGAGGGGCTGGGAAATTGTGGGATTGGGAAGAGGAGGACGATGATTGTGCTTGTGAACGTGGAAAGCGAGCCTTTTGCGTACAGAATTGAGATTGTGGAATCTGAATCCCATTGCTGGAGCTCGAAAGAAACGTCTTCAGAAACTGGGTTTTCAGTGGTGGAATTTGAAATCGATCAGAGATTGAGAACGAAGGATGGAGCTTGAAGGTGAAGGTGAAGCCATTAGGCTTTAAGCTATCAAGTATCAACTGTTCTTTTTGTCAACGTAACCGTGTTTGGAATTTGCTTTTCCGCAAATTTTCATGGCTTTAGGGGCTTTGATGCGTTTTCAGACTAAAAGTGAGCGAATCCGGATCCATCATTTTTACGAGAATTTTGGAAGATTGTGAATCGTATCTGTTCATCCTAATTGTACGATAGAAATTATTTTAAATATTTTTATTTAAATTTAAACACAAATTAGTACCTGATAAAAACTAGCTGCACGATGTACGATGAACGAACACGATTTACGAATTATCAAAATCCTCACCAAAATGATCCAAAGAGGATACTGTTGGAAAATAAGGCCCTTTGGACATGATTATTTGGAAAATGATAAGCGATTTTGTTATGTGCGAGTCCAAAT
>JAOTRO020000005.1:8763196-8773568 GCA_028566515.2 Pyracantha coccinea | reverse complement strand
CATTCTTTGTGAGAGTATACATGTCAGCTCCAATTGTTTGAGTGAACCCGGCCTTGTTGATTAGATAGCCTGAAACCAGGTTCTTCCTTATTTCTGGAACATGCAGTACATCTTTCAGAATGACAGTCTTTCCCGAGGTGAATTTTAGCTCTACTTCACCAGTTCCAGCAACATTCGTTGAGTGAGAATCACCCAACAAAACCCTTCTGTCCTCAGTTTCAGAATAGGACTTGAAAAGTCTACGATCGTGGCAGACATGGCGTGAAGCTCCAGTGTCTACCCACCATCCCTCGAATCCGTCAACGATGTTGACCTCTGATATCATAGCAATGAGTTGATCCTCAGTCAGATTAGCTTGAGGATTAACCCGACGTTTATTGCGACAGTTCCTAGCCAAGTGCCCAGGTTTTTCGCAGTTGTAGCACAAAAATGGTACAACAGCTTCATCTCTTGAGGGGGTATCTTCCTATTCTGACTTCTCTGAGGATTCTGGAAGTTTAAAGGGTTTTTGTAGTTGCTGCGATTCTTGGTGAAGTTCTTCATATTCTTACACGTGGGCTTGAGCACTACTGCTGCATGAGTCCTCGAATGAGTCTTCTTTATGTTGTTGTTGTTGTTTGAAACAACCAGTACTTCCTCCCTCATGTCTTGTTTCCTGGCTTCTTCCTCGATCCGAAGGAGAGTGATTAGGCTTTCCAGTGAGAATTCCTTTGTCTTGTGCTGCAGATCCTTCTTGAACTCCTTCCAACTTGGTGGAAGCTTGTCTATGATCACCTCAACCTGGAACTGTTCATCTAGATTCATGCCTTCAGTGATGATCTCGTGAGCAATCTTCTGCAGTTCGTGTGACTGCACTTCCACCGACTTGTCATCCACCATTTGAAACTTCATGTAGCGGCTGATTGCAAATTTCTTTGCTCCTGCTTCTTTCGTGTCGTACTTTTTTTGGAGAGCATCCCATAGTTCTTTAGCTGTCTTACAAGAAGAGTAGTAATCATATAGGTCATCACATAATCCATTCAAGACATAATTCTTGCAGAGAAAGTCATTGTCAGTCCAGGATTGAAACAACTTGAACTGATCAGCAGTGGGTTGATCAGGAAGTGATGGCATTTCAGTCGTGCAGTGGGTGGCAAGTTTCTTGGTGGTTAGGAAAAATAACATCTTTTGCCTCCATCGTTTGAAGTGGAGTTCTTGAAACTTGATAGGTTTGTTCAGATCATTAGTGAAGGTGTTGTTTTCGTTCTCCATTGAAGAAAGAATCGTCTTAAAAATGATAGAGTTGCTACACAATAAAAACAGGAACAATATTACCGGTAAATGAAGAACGAAAAATGAAAAATCTGTCTTGGGTTGAGTCGCGGACAATGTCGCTTTCTTTAAGATGTTTCGTGGCTCTGCCTAATGTGTGCAAGCAGTTCGAACAACGCCACATCGTCCCCAGGATAAAACAGCCCAAAATCCCTCTGTCTAGACGTTCCTTTGCACTGAGGAAGATCCGTAAACTTTCACCCACTAGTTGCTCATAATACTCAGTGATATATGCTAGGGTTTTGCTTTTTGTTTCTTCTCTTATACACTAAACAGAGGCCTCCTCCAATATATATAGAAAACCAAAGTTTAACGTTGGAGAGGTTGAGAGAAAAGTGGCCTAAGAATCAGGCCAAGGAATCTGGAAGTGATCACCTAGTTGAGGAAGACTAGGTCTTTTCCTTTATCTTCAAAACTAAAATCTGTTTGATAAATACAAGTAGTCAACCGCAAAAATAGGAGAGCTAGTTTATGAATAAAACGATAACTAGGGTTTTAAAATAAACACAAAGTTTCAACAATTCTCATGCCTCATGTTAGAAGAGAAGAGAGGACGCAACGTTAAGTTGCAAGTCATTGAATCCTTCCAATGATATATCTCCGAATGTATGCAAGAATCTATCCGTTCACTTAGTCACTCGTGATTTGATGCCATGTTTGTGCCTAGAAAAACAAATTAAAGCAAGAACTAAACTGGAATTAATAAGTGCACCCAGCGGAGCAGGGCACTCCAATTTCTTCTCTTTCCCCTGCCATCTGTAGCAATGTTGAAGCAGCATATGGATTGGACCACTTGCCCACTGTTCACAAAGAAAGAGAATTTAACTTAACGATCCATTTTCTAGAGAAAAACTTTCATGACACAGATACACTTTTCTTTACCGATTTGTACAAATTATATGTTTTTACTCACATGACGTTGTATCATTAGCGCGAAACGTCACAGCAACAGTTTACTGTGCCTTTGAACTTTGACTGATTACAGCGAATCTTTAAATGTTGTTCAACACCAACCGATCATCCAGCAAACACAAAAGAAAAAGAATTGATGGGGTTATCATTGTCATCGGATCGACTCAATCCAAGGCCATCATGAGTCCAACAATGTCACATCGACAGCACTGAGTACCACAAATATATGTACAACCTAATTTAATACCCTACTAATTGGGTATACATCACACCAACCTGTAAATGAATTGGTGAATTTGTTGTACAATGTTTCAGTATTACATAATAATTTCTTGACTTTGAGCATGTATGAGGCCTCCAGATGTTGAAATCATAGTGAACGAGATTACATGATATGGGTATACATTCCTTATGGAATACAGTTAAACCTCTATAAATTAAAGAAATTATTATTGGCGCTCAAAAATTTAATTGTGCAATCCAAAATTTTCATATTTAGAAAAAAAAAATTCTCATGAGGAGTGCACGATTAGATTTTTAGAGTGTCAATGACGATTTCCTAAGTTAATAGTTTTGGATCAAGGGAATCTATTAATTTAGTGGAAAATGAAGTAATCGATAAATTAATAATTATTTATTTTATCTATTAATTAATAATTTATTATTTTGTGAAAGTATTCTTTATTTTCTTAAATATTGTACATTCTATTTAGTTTCTCGTTCTATAAACTAACAATTCTACATATTTGTTTAACTAATTAAAATTCATAAGTCTACTTACTTTTTTCCAAAAATAGATTGTACATTGTTCAAGATGATGAAGTCGAAGATGCTAGTTTTACTATGGACTATGGAGTATGGGCCCGTTTTGCGAAAAGAAGCTCTCAAAGTGGCAATGACGTTGAATAATACCATGTTGTAGACTTGTAGTATGAGGAAACCACATCAGAACTTCTCATCGTGTTAAGAAAAGTTAGAGATAAGATACAAGATAACATCAATTTCAAGAAGAAATAAATAATAATTGAGTCATATTTTAGGGAAATGGATCCTCGTCGCCTTTTCTTGGGGATCGCCTCATAGTCAAATTATTAATTTATGTATTATATAGGATCTACATGAATTTTTAATAATATATATTATCTAATAATTATAGCGAATAATTAATTTAGCACGTTATCTTCAAGTCAAGACCGGTCAAAAATATTATTTAACCAGATTATAAATTTATTGATTATTAAAATATCGAGGTTCTACTGTATGCGATGGAAATGCATGTTTGGTTCTCGAATTTCCCGATAGTTTAAGTGGATGCACTGTGGTTCTCATTATATCAGGTAAACCCACTCATCCTTTAAATCTCTACTTTAATTAGCTTTACACATAATTAGGGACTTAATTAAGCAAAAGCTTTAAGCGAGTAGTTTTCACTAGCCATGATTATTGATTACAACCCCAAAAGCACTGCAACCCTCTCAGAAATCCTGCAAAATTCCCTCACAAACATTAACCATGTAAAAGCAACTCACTCATTCACTCCCTCTCACTACCTTTCACCGAAAAGTGCTTTTGCAGCTGCAATTCCTCGACTTTTTAGATTCAAAACCTCATCACAGACACTCATTAAAGTAATTAAATTGTATCAAAGTCCCCTCCCCTTTGTTCCTGCATGGTTTCATGTGGCTTTCTCTTCTCCAGCAGCATTTTTCATTTTCTCTCTTCCCTCAAACCATCCCTCAGAAAAATGCTGCAATGTGGAACTGGAAAGTGAGATTTTTGAGATGGGGTTTTTAGTTAAACTGCTTATGGTGGGAAATCTGAGGTGGGGTTTTAGTGGAAAGTGCTTATGTTGCTGAAAGTTTGAGTCTTTTGAACTTTTTTTGGTAGTGGGATTTGGTGGTGCAGGGTTTTGAGTGGGAATTTATGAACATAAGGTGTTTGAAAAATTGAGAAATCTGACATGGGCTTTTAGTGAAAGTGCTTTTACTGTTGAAACTTTGGGATTCTTGAAATTTTGTAGTGGGATTGGAGCTGCAGAATTTTGAGTTGGAACTCTGATCGTAAGGTGGTCGAGGAAAGATGGGGGTCGTCACCATTGGTGAACTGAAGCCTAGCATTTCCGGGAAGCGGTCTATTCGTCCGAGTTCAAGCATAAGGCATGCCACTGAATGGTAATGTTCCCCCTTATCTTCTGCTATTTTTTTTAGCGATATTCTAGTCTAATCTAAAATAGTAAAATGTGTGAGCGGAAATTGAACTTGGGTGCACTTTGTGGTAGCCAACTTTGCTACGCCTAGTTCCGCTTGCGTCCATCTCTTATAATCTTATTACTTTTGATAGATTACGTGCATTTAATTTTCTGTTTTTCAATTTTAGCCTTATTTTCTCTAGCTTTGAGCCATATGGTAGTTTCCACTTACCAGTAACTCTACGTTACACGGATACGGATAGCTGGATACAACACGAAAGGACACGAAAATAGAGTTTATTTTTTAGCATCTTTTTTGGGATTTGAGTGTCAAAACAGAGCCTGTGTTTTTCGACCAGTCTGTGACTCTGAGAGCTTCTCTGAATTTAAGGAAGACAATTACATTTCATGGTCACAGAATAAATCCTGTGAGTTTCTTCTCAGACAGTAGAAAATCGAAACGACAATGGCACGGGGTGGACCGGGCTGATTGCTGTCCAGATGCAGCCATATTTCACTATCAACATTCTTGAAGTGCCAACTGCCACCCCAAGTTAATGTTTTGTGGATCAATTATTTGTTGTACATTTACCATCTGTAGGCCCTGAAGACATGTACGGACCAGTTGTACAAATTGTCCATTGGTTCTAGCTTTATTCAGCATCACTGTTACACCGCCACGTAGAATAATGAATCCGCTCAGCTAGATTAGCTAATCCCGAGGGCCCCATTTGGTGCCCCGGTATCTTTGCTGGCCGGTGAATTTGGTCAATCTTTTCCAAATCGGGAGCACAAGTTCTGCAGACTTCAATCAGCTTTCTTATCCTTTACCATAATCTAGCATTGCCCTTCGTGTGCAAACTCCAATCCACCACTCAATTCGCAATTATTGGGCCGTCCTTCTTAGCGAATCACTAATATGATTACATTGAGGGAGGATCACGTTGTCCTTATGTTTGGATTGAACTAGAAACTGTGTGCAGTGTACTTCCATGGAAAATACAGAAGCTCCTTGCAGGGTTTTTGATATGTTGGCACATATGAGAATGTATGCATGTTGTAGTTCTAGATTGTAACAGATTTTGATTCTTTCCTCGATTCGATTCCATTTTTCAACAAATTTTGTCTTTGTCACAGGCCAATCTCCGATGTTTCTAGCGATCTTACCGTGGAGATAGGAGCATCAAGCTTTGCACTTCACAAGGTGAGTGAAATTGGTTCTGAATTAGTCTATTGTTTCAATTTGTTGCAGTTACAAAGTAATTGTTGTGTTTTATTAGCTTGTAATAAGATATTGTCGTGTGACGATTAAATGAAAAATATGTCGAATTATGAAAGGAAAGAGAATTAGTAATGTGATGGTGACTATGTTGCAGTTCCCTCTAGTTTCTCGGAGTGGAAGGATTCGGAAGCTGTTGCTTGAAGCAAAAGATTCAAAAGTTTCGCACATAATTCTTGCTTCTGTTCCGGGTGGACCAGAGGGATTTGAGCTAGCTGCGAAATTCTGTTACGGAGTTAATGTTGAGATTACGCAATCAAATGTTGCCACGCTTCATTGCGTAGCGCACTTTCTGGAAATGACGGAAGAGTATGCTGAGAAAAACATGGAAACCAGAACTGAAGCTTATCTGAAGGAGACGGTTTTCCCAAACATATCAAAGTCGATATCAGTTCTTCATCGCTGTGAAACCCTCTTGCCTGCAGCAGAAGAAACCAACTTGGTAAGCAGGCTTATCAACGCAATCACAAACAATGTGTGCAAAGAGCAGCTCACCTCTGGCTTATTGAAACTTGACCACAACTTTCCTGCGAAAGCGGCTTCAAATATGCAACCTGAAACGCCTGCAGACTGGTGGGGAAAAGCGCTTACAGTGCTTAGTCTCGACTTCTTCAAACGTGTTATATCCACGGTGAAAACCAAGGGTCTTAAACAGGATATGATCAGCAAAATTTTGATCAATTATGCTCATAATTCTCTTCAAGGACTTGTCATCCGAGATAACCAATTGGTAAAAGGAAGCCTTTTGGATTTAGAATTGCAAAACAAACAAAGTGTCATTGTTGAAGCTATAGTCAGTTTGCTTCCAACACAATCAAGGAAGAGTCTAGTTCCAATGGCATTTCTTTCGAGCTTGTTGAAAACTGCGATTGCAGCATCGTCGTCTGATTCCTGCAGATCCGATTTAGAGAGACGGATTGGTCTGCAGCTGGATCAGGCAATTCTTGAAGACATCCTGATTCCGGCAAATTCACATGGAAACAACCACAGCACAATCTATGACACAGATGCTGTACTGAGGATCTTTTCGATATTTCTGAACTTGGATGAGGATGATGATGATGAAGATACTCACTTGAGGGATGAAAGAGAAATGGTTTATGATTTCGACAGCCCTGGATCTCCTATGCAAAGTTCGATCCTGAAAGTATCAAAGTTGCTAGACAATTATCTTGCAGAAGTTGCACTGGACTCGAACTTGATGCCGTCAAGGTTCATAGCTCTAGCAGAACTACTTCCAGACCATGCTCGAATAATAAGCGATGGACTCTACCGAGCTGTGGATATCTTCCTCAAAGTGAGTAACACATCTCTCTCTCTCGCTCTCGCTTTTCTCACAGTCAATGTGTGCAAGTCCTAAGCAAAACTCAACTTTTGTTTACAAACGAGAAAATATTTCCGCGCTCTCGTTTTCTCCTTCAATACTCCTTTTGTTTTTGTTCCTCTTATTACTTATTCAATCCAACGGCTAGAATGGAGAGAGGCGTGCAGGGGGAAAAAATAGAGTGCAGAAATCATTTCCCTTTAAAATTTGTAAATGCATTTTTCTTCTCAAGATGTTGATCAACCAATCTGGATTTGTGTGTTCTGTTTTCTGTTTATAGGTCCATCCGAATCTCAAGGACTCTGAACGCTACCGCCTCTGCAAAACCATCGACTGCCAGAAACTATCCCAAGAAGCATGCAGTCACGCGGCACAGAATGAAAGGCTACCGGTACAAATGGCAGTTCAAGTGCTCTACTTTGAGCAAATCAGGCTCAAAAACGCAATGAACGGTGGCCACAACCAGTTCTTCTTCGGGGCAATTAACGGCACACAATTACCTCAAAGATCAGGCAGTGGTGCAGGCAGCGGAGCCATTTCACCTAGAGACAACTACGCGTCAGTCAGAAGAGAGAACCGCGAGCTGAAGCTTGAAGTTGCGAGAATGCGAATGAGGCTGACAGACTTGGAAAAAGACCATGTTTCTATGAAACAAGACCTTGTAAAGTCACATCCTACAAACAAGCTGCTCAAATCATTCACCAAAAAGTTGGGAAAGCTTAGTGCATTTTTCAAGATCAATAGTATCAACCCTCTAGGGGGGAAGGCCAGATTTCCGTTCCAGAAGCGAAGGCGCCATTCGGTTTCTTGAAAAACTAGGGAGTGTGAATGTGTATACAAGTGTTCCAAGAGTGTATAGTATATATAACTGTTGTATTAGCATATGATTATACATTAGTGTGGTGGGCTTTCTAAATTATAATATAAGTTTGACAGTTTTTTTCAGTGTATTTGAGATTCTACTTGTTATATGTATAACATGTATATGACAGATCCCTTGAACTGTTGGTGAAATATTTTCTGTTCATGTTATAATATGTGAGTTAGTAACATCACGTGACTGTATAACGTTTCTTCCTAAAAACTTTTTTATGTTTAAGACAAACGATAAGATCATGTTCGTTGTAATCCCCAACATGAATTCTTTGTGCAGATTGTCACGTTCTATTAACATCGTTGAAAATTGTATTGATAACATGTTGGTACAATTTGTATATAACTTCAACACATTTTTTTAATCACAATTATGATAATATCATAAAAAATGTGTTGGCATCATTGCCATATCGAACTGTACCAACATTTTATCATATATCAATACATTTTTAATGACGTGCAATGCGACATCCTACACAAAGAATATTCCTGTTGGGGGCTTACCTTTGAGTTGTATCTTAGAATTAATTTTTTGACCAGTAAATAATAAAATGATTGAATGCTTGACAATTCGACTCTGTGGCCCAATGGATAAGGCGCTGGTCTACGAAACCAGAGATTCTGGGTTCGATCCCCAGCAGAGTCGTTTCTTTTTCTTTTTCTTAAAAACTTCCGTCCTTTTTTTTTCGCTCATTTGCCGCTTCGCGCGTTTTCAAGGGAAAGCTCGAAAACGACGACGTTTCGGTATCTTGAGCAGGAAGATCTCTCTGTGTGCAACCGTTGTAGAACAAAGGGAGACGGCGGAGCATCATCATCGATCAATCGGTAGAGAGAGAGAGAGATGAGCAGGTCGTATTTTCCCTTCTCCAGAATCTTCAGGTACCTCCTCGTAAAACCCTAATTGAAATTTAAAATTTTTTTTCTTTGTTTCTTCGTTTCAATTTTAGGGTTTTCGAATGATTCCGAAAATATGGCGGATGGTTCGATTCTAAACCTGCTTGGTTTTCTGTAGTTAGAATTTTGTTTTATTAACCCTAATTTTCCTTTAAAGTTTAGACCTTTTGAATTGAAATTTGTCAGCTGGTTCGGTTTCTGCATATCCCGGATTTGTTAGATTAATCTAGGGCATATGGGAATTTTCATTGGCCGTAGTTGTTTGGTAAAGTTAATTAACTTTCTGCTGTAAAATTCTCAGCAAGAGTTTCAAGCTGGGATGGTTATATGAATGGTAAAAGAAACAAATTTGCAGCTTTCCGGTATTTGCATTGGTGTCATGTTCTGTAGAGTGGGGTGAACTGATTGATCTAAGATTTACCCGCTGTCCCGACCCTGATCGTGCCGTGTTCCCAAGTTGAAATTGCTTGCTGGCCTGTGGAGAAGGAACCGTTTTCCCCGTTTAATCTCCCTTTGTAATGACAGAGGGAATTTGATTCGCCTGTTGGGGTCATGAATTAAACGAAAACCGTGTCCTTCGCTGTCTCTCTGATGCCCTGTATATCAAATTCTTGCTATAAACTAGTTCTGATGGCCCCAAAGGTTATGTATCCGAGAGAAGGGAGTGATGTTTCTGCATTGGTGCCATGTTTTGTAGAGTGGGTGAACTGATCATGCCGTGTCCCCAAGTTGAAATTGCTTGCTGCTGTGGTGAAGGAACTGCGTTCCCCGTTTAATCTCCCTTTGTAAGGACAGGGGAATGCGAAGGGTTTCGTTAAAACCTCAGGATTGTTTTAATTGTGGGGGTTTTCATCTGTTGGGGTCATGAATTAAACGAAAACTGTGTCATTCGCCGTGTGTAATAGTAGGGGTTGAATTTGTGTCTTCTCTGACACCCTGTGTATCGAATTCTTGCTATAAACTAGTTCTGATGGCGTTAAAAGTTATGTATCTGAGAGAAGGGAGTGATGTTTCTGCTGAATGTCAGTTGTGTGCTTACGTCTTTCTTTCTATATTTTGCGAGTTTTTTCTTACTATATTGTCTTATTTGTCATTTGCATTTAATTGGGATTATTTCCTTTTTATTGTTGCTTAGGCAGCTGGAGCGAGAGATGGAAACTGTGGTGAAAGTACTGTAGCCTGGACCTTTAGGGATCATAGAACACAAGTTCTCTGCTGAAGAGATACGCAAGGCAAATGCTACGGTTCAGAGGGCAGTGGAAAACTGGCGACGAAATGCAATCCTAGAGCAGACAAATCCTTTCTCGAAAGATTATATTCGGAAGTGAAGGATCTGCTCAAGCCATTTTTCATGGGTAACCGTAATGGAACAATCAAACTTTTTTGAATAGAGAACTTCTCTCTTCCTTAGCAGAGCTTTTCACCAAAGTTGAAGAAAGGCTCTCTTAGTTTCTTCACCCCTTCGCTGTTTGCGAGAAGCTAGAACTTGTCACCTGTTTGCAGTGCATTTATCTCTTTCCTAGTTTTGTTTGTTATGTTTTTTGATTAAGAAGGAAATGCTTTATCTGGTTTAGTTTAAATAATTACT
>JAOTRO020000005.1:8713055-8726692 GCA_028566515.2 Pyracantha coccinea | reverse complement strand
TCAGTTTCCCTTAGGGTGATTTTGTAACTGTTGAAAAGAAAGATCTGTGGGAAAATATCAAATTTTGATTCGATTTGGCGGTTTATTGTAGTTGATCTGTACTGGTTCTTTTCAGTTATTGGATTTATCAGTGATATATGTGTGTGTGTGTCTATCGGTTGAATCTGGTTCTCTAGATCTATAAACAGTGTATCAGTGGCTGAAGATAAGAACTTGGGATGATTGATGGAGTGTGGATGTAACATTTTGTGGTGAATTATACTGATTGATGTATCATTGGAGGTATTGGAGAGAAGATATTTTGTATTGAATTGTTAATGATTGGCGGCTTTGACTGAAAGTATAGGACTTTGGCAGTTTAGGCTTCTGGGTTTTGTTTCTTAGGCTTGAGTAATTTGTATTTCGGGGTGAAGTTCGTGTTTTTTGTGATGAATGCGGGATAACCTGGAGAGGTTGGAGGATTTGTAGAAAGTTTTGCGGTTTTTGAGTTTTGCGAAGGCAAGGATAAAGGACGCAGCGATGTCTTTTAAGAGTATGATTCAAGATATGAAAGGTGAGTTGGGGAGCATTTCGAGGAAAAGCTTTGATGTTAAATTTGGAATGAGATCGAGGTCTCAGCGGGTGGTTCAGGATACCTCCTTCAGGATTGATGCTTTGAAGCAGAGTTGTTGGGCAAACATGCCGCCGGAGCTTTTGAGGGACGTGTTGATGAGAATAGAGGCGTCCGATGATACATGGCCTCCGAGGAAAAATGTGGTCTGCTGTGCTGGTGTTTGCAGGAATTGGAGAGAAATCATGAAAGAGATTGTGAAATCCCCAGAAGTTTCGGGCAAGCTGACATTCCCAATCTCTTTGAAGCAGGTTTGTGAGACTGGCCCATATCCGGCCTAATAAAGATTCTTGTTGTTTTCCAATTGTGCTTCATAATGTATATATTTTACCTTAGTATGCTTCTTGGTGTAACATAGAATTGATTTTTCAGAGTAAGGAAAATATCCTTATACCATACGTGACAATGCTAGCTGGCAAATTTTGACATGCATATTCATGAATCATGATGGACACCTGAGTATGAGTATTTCACTTGGTAATGGTTATAACGCTCACGTTTTTGTGATGTCAATAATTTGGATGACCAAATGAAAGTTTTAATATAAAGGATAAGCTGCAACGGACTGGCTCGAGTGTTAAAATGTGTAACATTTTCGACTGATTTGAAAGTTTTCCAAAGACTAAAACATTCTTGTGATTGATGTGATTCTTAAAATTTGGCATATCTTCTTTTTAAGGTTTTTCATAAAGCTTTTTCCTTGATCAATTGCTTATTACTCGACAATCTTGTTGTTATCGTATCTGGCCCTTCTCCATTGAAATAACAGTTGAAGTCTTGGTTTACATTTTGCAGCCTGGTCCAAATAACTCCCTTCTGCAGTGTTATATAAAGCGGAGTCGTAGCAACCAGACATATTATCTTTTTCTGGGTTTAAGTCAAGGTAATTACTGAATATTCTGGCCTCTGTGATTGTGCTCGTCAAGTTTTTCTTTTATTTGGTTTTCTATGATGCTCATGGTAAAGGTTGTTAATTATTTGATTTCGGGTTTCATTAAGTGGGGCAGTAGCAATTTACTTGCTAAAACATAGAAAACAAGATTAGGTTTTCTAAAGTATTCTTTTTGGATGTAAATATGAATTGTTTTAGCTTTTGTACTTGCCAGCCTCAACTGATGATGGGAAGTTTCTTCTTGCGGCAAAAAAATGTAGACGCCCAACCTGCACAGACTACACCATCTCTTTGAATTCTGAAGATGTGTCAAAAGGGAACAGTGCCTTTGTTGGAAAGCTCAGGTATGTTCATCAGGCCTGTAACATGACTAGTTCTTGGTCATCTTTTAGCCCTAAGTTGATCGTCCCATTTTCCTTTAACAGATCAAATTTTCTGGGCACTAAATTCACAATCTATGATGCGCAACCTACTAATAGTGGAGCCAAAGTCACTAAATGTCGTTCAACCAGGCTTGTGAATAAAGTCTCCCCCAGAGTTCCTGTTGGCAACTATCCTGTGGCCCATATTGCTTATGAGTTGAACGTCTTGGGCTCCAGGTACGAGAAACTTGTATTTGAAACTTCCTGGTCTTACCTTCAAATGAAATTAACGTTGAAGACAATTTAACAAAAGCGTTAAGATTATTGTTTTACATAACTTTCCTTTTTCTTTGGGGTTTTTTTTTGTGAGTAACATTTTATGTAAATACTGTCAATATCAGAGGTCCGAGGAGAATGCAGTGTGTAATGGATTCCATCCCTGCCCGTGCTGTTGAGCCAGGAGGTGTGGCACCCACACAGACTGAATTTCTGCATGGCATCCCGGATAGTTTTTCATCCATCCCATTTTCCAGATCAACGTCAACCCGCACAGAGAATTTCTCATCTCCGTTAGAGTCTGTTGAGAAGGAAGGCATGCTAGTGTTGAGAAACAAGGCGCCTAGATGGCATGAACAGCTCCAATGCTGGTGTCTCAACTTCAATGGACGAGTAACAGTTGCCTCAGTAAAAAATTTTCAGCTGGTTGCTTCTCCGGAGAATGGAGCTGCGGGCCAGGAGCATGAAAATGTCATTCTTCAGTTTGGAAAAGTGGGTAAGGATGTATTCACCATGGATTATCGGTATCCAATCTCAGCATTCCAGGCATTTGCCATTTGCCTTAGCAGCTTCGACACCAAGATCGCTTGTGAGTGATCGGCAAGCAGGTATGAATCCACAGTCGTAATGCTTGGACTCGCAGTAGTTTGTGGTAGTTTTGTACTTAAATCAAAACATTTTTCTTTTTTCCTTCTTTTTATTTGTTTTCTTTTTCGAGAAAGCTTTTTCGTGTTCTTGCAAAGCCTTTCGGGTTAAATTATGGCTTAAACATCTGTTTCCGTTGAACTAGAATATGATGGACTCCTCTCTTTCTGTTTTTGTGGGAGTTTGTATAACAGGTTCAAAGAAGAGATGGGACACCATTCTCTGTATTCCTCCTGTCCCGTGAATCTAGGATAAGGCTCACTTGGGGTTAAGGGTAGGCGTGGCAAACGGTTGTGTTTGTTGGTGTTTGTGTCATTTTCGTGTATCTGTTATTTTAATGGGTCGTGTCGTGTCAAACTCAATATCTTAACGAGTTCTTAACAAGTGATCCATTAATGATTTTGATTCGTAAAGGGTTGCGCCGTTTTGTGTCAGGTTAACTAGTCATGCACAAAATTGTCATGCCTAATGTCTAGTCATGGCAAACGTTATCTTGTTGGGTTCTTAACGACTAACCTTATTACAAACCAACTTGTAACGAGTTCTTAATGGTTTATCTGATAACGATCCGACTTTTAGCAGATAGACTTGAAATCTGTTATTTTTACAAGAAATTGCCAAAACTAGTTAAGGGTCCAAGGAAAAACCAAGTCCTACCTTGGGCCTACCTTGGGCCTTACTTGGGTTAAGGGCCTAGTTTTACAACACTGTCCTTCTGACCCAATGCATAAAGTCTCTTTGGTTTTCTCTCTTTTCATCTCAAAGAAGTCATTACAACTTTAATCTTTATACTGTGTTTAATATTTCAATTTTTAAGCTATAAATTGAAGGGTGTTTTTTTTCATTACGATAATCTAAACTAGTATAATTAACTAAGAGAGAAGTTCGAACTTGGGTGCAAAAGGGAGACAAATTGTTGTTGTCTAACTCATATGTAATATTTTTTTCGTTGCAATGAATTGAAAGTTAACATTTGCATCAGTGAAAGGGCCTAGTTTTACAACATTGTCCTTCTGACCCAATGCATAAAGCCTCTTTGGTTTTCTCTCTTTTCATCTCAAAGAAATCATTACAACTTTAATCCTTATACTGTGTTTAATATTTCAATTTTTAAGCTATAAATTGAAGGGTGTTTTTTTTTCATTATGATAATCTAAACTAGTATAATTAACTAAGAGAGAAGTTCGAACTTGGGTGCAAAAGGGAGACAAATTGTCGTTGTCTAACTCATATGTAATATTTTTTCGTTGCAATGAATTGAAAGTTAACATTTGCATCAGTGACGAATTGAATTAGGACTTTTGACCAAACTAGCTTAATTCACATCTGCACTGTAAATTGAAGGTTAAGTGGCATCCAATTGGACCTTGACCAACAAATTAAAAACAAAGGAAAGAAAAATAAATTGCACAAATTCATCCCATTTATGAAATATTACATCAAGGCCTAACTAGGATGGAAATCATATACATATCAATTTGCATTGAAGTACACACTATATAGCTGAAGTTTAGGAAATTTAGAATCTTCATTAGCGTTGGTTAACCCATTGACAATATCTTTTACCATTATCAACAACGTTTTGAACATATAAACGGTTTATACATATTATGAACATTGTATCAACAATATTTACACTATATATCTATATTATATCTAATGAGAGTAGATTTGTGGTACCATTTTTTTATACATAACTTTTGATGCATGTTTTTTGTTGGGGCCACTCTGTAATGTATTTTAATGATCTGAATCGTATATCTTTTAGAATATCATTCATATATCATCCTTGCAAACAAAACCGAAAAAATAGTCGATTCGGATCGTTGAAATACATAACGAAATGGCCACACAAAAACGCGTGTCAAAAATTGTGTAAAAAACTTTAAAAACTGGTCATTTGTCCCGCTAGCAATTCCCTAAAACAAACATAAATCACCTTGAAAATCCGAAATAAATCTGTAACTGAAAATCCGAAATAAATATGGGATTGGCTAATAATTGTAACGACTAAATAAAAATTCAAAGCCACTAATATTCCCACAAATAAGATATGCAATATTCATGCACCAATTCAAAATTTTCCATAAAAATGTAAATTAAATTCCTCAAATAAATAATAATTTCATGCCAAATATTTCATATACTATAAACTATAAAGCAGCAAGAGCAACCTTCGATCCAATTCCAAGGCACACTGCATTTGAAACCTTCGTCTAGCAGATCATGACAGCACTTGCTTTAGTTTACAAACTGTCAACTAGTTTGTTCTTTCTGCTGTCACTACTGTGGGCTGCTGCCATTGCTGTATCTGCCAAACCAAATGGCTTTAGCGTCGAACTCATGCACATCTTCTCACCAGCATCGCCTCTTTACCCCGGAAACATTTCCTTCGAAGAAGAAATGCAACGACTCTTACAGCGATCGGATGCGCGAATGCGGCACATCGATGCTACCATTGCATCAGCCCTAACCCTAAGCAATAACATGTCACAAACTGCAAAGAAGCCTCTTGATGATGAGTTCATTCGTCCGCAAGTCGAATATTACCCTATCGCCTCTTACATTGTAGCAGTAGGCCTTGGCACTTTCCCAGGCGCGAAGTTCCCGGAGAGACCATTCAAATCATACTACTTGTACATGGACACTGGGAGCACCCTCACCTGGGTACTCTGCGAAGATTGCCAAAAGCAGAAGCCTCCGAGATGCTTTAAAACCAGGGAACCCCCTTTCCCTAACAGCCAATCCCAATCTTACAAGCCTCTCCCTTGCAACAAACACCGCTTTTGCACACCAAACCTGTGTATTGGCGATCACTGCTCCGAAGCCGCAGGTTACGTGAGCGGCATCAATATTAATTCCATTCTTGCAGGCATGGCTACTCTCACTTTTTTCCTACACTTGTTATTCATTTAACTAGACAGTTATCGTTCATGAGATTTATAATTAGTTTTCGACAACTAATGTGATATGTAAGTTGTAACATGACGATTGTTCGCTCGTTGCAGAAGAAACTTTCACGTTTTTGTCAAACAAAGGGCGGCCCCTGCCTATTGAAGACATAGTGTTTGGTTGTGCATATGACACAAGGAGCGTAGACTTTGGCAGCCAGGAAGACTTCAAGGTAGCCGGATTTATGGGTTTGGGATATTCTCCTTCTTCATTTCCATTGCAAATATCCCATCTTATTCAAGGAAAATTCTCCTTCTGCCTATCACACAACCGAGATGTTCAAACATATCTCAGATTTGGCGGAGACATACCCGAACCATCCAGCGGCCTACGCGTCACGAATTTAGTCCTCATACCAGACATACCCTACTACTACGTGAACTTGAAAGCCATAAGTGTGAATGGACAGAAGCTCCTGATCGATCCATCGGTGTTTGATCTACGATTCCGGGGTTATCAAGGAGGCTGCCTTCTGGACAATGGCAGTTCAATTACTTATCTCATCACCCCAGCTTATAAGGCATTGGTAAAGTTCCTGGAAATGTTTTATATGAGATTTCCAAACTATGTTAGGCATCTTGGCCCCATTACTCCCGCGTTCGAGCTTTGTTATAGATGGGCGCCGCCGATGGTTCCCCTCCCTACTATTACATTTCACTTTGAGGGTGCTGACCTTGAGTTGAAAGACGACGCGTTCATAACGCTGAAGGATCGAGATGGGAGCAGTATTTTGTGTTTGGCGATGATGGAAAATACAGTTCGTACTTTAATTGGATCATTGCAGCAAACAAATTACAGATTTATATATGACCTTAACAATGCGCTGCTCAAGTTTGCTCCTGAGGATTGTGCCAAGTGGTCTTGATCATTAGCTCAAGCTTAGATGATCATGCATGTCTATCTCTCTTTTCGTTGAAAATAAATTACGTGTTACAAAGTTATCTGTTCTCTCTGAGTTCTTTGGAAAACTTAGAGGGTCATCATGTTTGTTCTTGATCTCATAGAGTTGATGAACAATTTTGGCATGCAATTTCAATATTAGGAATTTTTTTTTTCTTGTTTAAATTTTCTTAAGAACAAGCTACTTAAATAACCAGTAAAAAATAGTTCTATTCAATCGTCAAAACTTAAAGATAATTTTGTAAGCAATAAAATAGTCAAATTTGCAAATTATTTCCTTTAGTGACCAAATCTGCATAAAATCGGTCCTATGAGAAACCACTGGAAAGCTTAGGACGTCATTTTCAAAGTGTCGAAGGAGGGTTTTGCCGAGAAAAGGCATCTTCAATACTTTATTGGTCAAATAATCCCGAAATGTCAATTTTATCTAGTACAATATGCTTATACTCTTTAATTGTTATGATCAAACGGCGTCAAATCTAAGGATGATATTTTGACACAATAAACTTTAATGCTTTCAGAATCCACTCCGATTAAAATTACTCAAAAAACTTCATCGTTTCGCTACTTTTCCATTATCGTAGATATTGCTGCTCCTGCATGTAATCAAAATACAAAAGAAAGGTATCAAGAATCTCCAAATGTATATATAAAATAATGCAAACCATATTCTTGTATGACTGTTTGATATCTAAATTAATTTTGGAGATCTCTTATATAAAGAAGACAACTAAAAGTTTGGCCTTTTTTCCCTCTATGTTTGGAATTACCTTTTGGTCAAATATTTGGTTCCCAAACTGTGGATTCATGTGCAAAGTTGACATTCCCTTGTAGTACACCATTATTGGCTAATAATTAGGACTAATTTGAAGAAACAAAAAACTCATGAAGTAAACTCTTGCACGTGTCTAGGACAATTGTACTGTTCATCCATGTTTTGTTTTTTCCATCTTTTCCTTTATGAGGAGATGAATCGTGCCCTCTCAAACTCAGCACTCTTGAGCAACTTCGAAGTTAATTAATGTACACACAAAAAAGAGATGATGAAACCCTAATCACACAAATTGACCTCACAACCCCTGCAACGGTTAAAACCATGACTTAAGCCTAAAGAGCCGACCTGGTTAGAGTTGTTTGGAAATCGAACTTAAAAAACAAGACGAATGTCTCGATTGGCTTGCTTCATCTATGATATGTTCATTGTGCTATGATTGGCTTCCATTTATTGAACTAACATAAATTTTAAAAACAACCATTCTGAGTAAAAAAAATTCTCAAATGTATTTGTTATACACAATCATGTGTTTATATCTTTTATCACATATCGCGTGAGACGTACATAAACCACACTCATACAACTAGTGATAAAACAAATTTTCTTGTCCTCGTAGAATCTAAACGAATTCTCTCCTCTCCTCTCATACTTTCCTGTTTTTCTCTTTTTAAGAGTCAACACAAAATATTGACATGATTTAATTATAACCGTTTAAAATAAATGAATCTAAGAAAAGAAAATTTTAAAGGAAAAGGAATCCTACTACGATAAATATAGAAGTGTATGCAAATAAAGAAGTATATGTAACCATGGTGGATTCTCATACTGAGGACCGTTACACTTCCCTCTTTACATTCATATAGTCTTCTGCTGCTGTTGGGGCCCACACCACGCTCCCCCACCCTTGATGTACTCGAACACCACATAGGATTTATACAGTCAAATCTTCACAAAACCCTAAAACTCCCAAAATGCCCTTGTGTGTCATTGTGAAAAAAAAGGACAAAAGCTCGGCAATTTCGTAATTGCGAGAAGATATTAAATTTGTGTCCGCCTTTTAGGGTATGAAATCTTGTAATTTTCCCCGGATAAGACTAAAGACCAAGGGGCATGCATGTACGTGTCCGAACGGGATTGGTTAGGAAGAAAATCCGAGGAGTATATGGTGACAAATAATTTCGAAGGTGGAGGAAGTGGTATTTAAATTCGAACCGCATCCCCATCATCTCCACCGCGCCCACATTTGAGAGAGAGAGAGAGAGAGAGAGAGAGAGAGAGGAGCTCTCTGGAAATTTAACCAGAAACACAGGTAATATTTCACTGTCTAAGTTTGATTTTTCATGTTTTGAGTTGATTGTTTTTTCAAATTTTGTTTCTGCTGTTGTTTGAGTTAATGGGTTGGTTAAAGTTTTAATTTTTGTTTTTTATATTTGTCGAATTAAAATTTCACTTTTTGGTTATTTGTGGTGTTTGTGGATGAACTCAAAGAACACTGTTTTTAATTTTGGCGGTATTACAAATCAATCGCCCTCAGCTAAGCGGACAAACTAAGTGTTCGTGCGTGATTGGTTTTAGATACCGTTGTTATATGATATTTAGAAATAGATGGATGCTGGTTGTGAAAACTGAGTGTGCAAAGTTTTGAATTTGAAGGTCATATTTCACTCTCTGAGTTTGATTTTCATGTTTTGAGTTGGGTTTATTTTTTCAAATTTTGTTTCTGCTGTTGTTTGAGTTAATGGGTCAGTTAAAGTTTTAATTTTTCTTTTTTATACTTTTCGAATTAAAATTTCGTTTTTTTGGTTACTGGGGTTTTTGGTGAACTCAAAGAACTCTTTTTTATCTGTGACGGTATTATAAATCAATCGCCTTCTGCTAAGCGGGCAAGTTATGATAGTGTTTATGCGTGATTGGCTTAAGATATCGCTAGTTGTGAAAACTGAGTGTGCAAAGTTTTGAATTTGAAGGTGAGAAAAGTGGGAAGAAATGACGAAGCAGCAGACGACACACTGGTGGTTGTACGACAGTCACAGCATCTCCAAACGCTCCCCATGGCTTCAAACCACTCTCTCTGGTACCAATTTTTATCCCTACTTTTCCTTTTTGCTTTTTCTAGATTGATATTTGGGGGTTCTTTTAGCTGGTACTGTACTATTTGTGACCGTTGACACAGTTCTAAACTTCTCAAATTTGAAATTCTGATTGGTTAATTTTGTAATAATTGAGGTGGGGAAGTGGGGGGACCCTATAAAGTTTGAAACTTTTGTGAGATTTGAGTGAGGAAAGTTGGGAAGAGTGGTTGGTGAGATTGGAAATTGATTACCCAATTGGGGTTTTTTCAAAACAAAACATGTGGGTTTGTTCTCCTTCATTTCTGCTACTAATTTGAGAAATTTGATGCTAAGATTCATGGACCAGCTTATTGAAATTGTTTACTCCTTTCCCAATTAAAAAAATAAAATAAAAGAAATTGAAAGTGCACAGGATGATGGTATCCATAGACTCCTTTTTACCTACCATGCACTTTTCTCAATTTCCGACCATCGAATCGAATGAATTGAAGAATATCAAAAAAACAAAAATTTACAAGAAGTGGGTGTGAGTTAAAAATGGGTGCGTAAATAGCCCCACCCTTGTGCAAATGAATCCAAAAAGGTGACTTCTGCTCATGTGGGAATTTTGCAATTTTGTTTTGTCCCGTAATTTTATGTCTTTAACTCTTTATTTTTAGTGTTTCTTGGATCAAACAGCTTGTGTGCCGACCTATGTTTATGATATCTCCTTTAGTAAACTCTTATTTTTTGAACTTATCGACAAGTTGTTTAACCTCAAGCTAGGTTTTATAAGATAAACTCTGCCATTGGCAAACTTTCTGATTTCATACAGAATAATGTAACCGCTCTAGTTTCGTACACCGTGACAGGAACTAGGAAGAGAGGTGTATGAAACGGGGGCAGGAAAGTCTCGCGGGTGGAGGGATCCTACACATGACAGAATTGTAGACTAGGAACTAGAAACACTGAAATTAGTAGCGTCACGTAACGGTCGCAACAAAAAAATTGCTGTAGGGTGGAGAGGTACCCCATTTACACATGATGGAATGGTTGACTAGGAGGAGCTAGATGAGATAAGGGTGGGGAAATTAACCCTGGAGGATGTACTATATCTTATCATCTTTTTTTTTCTTTTGGTAAATATCTTATCATCATGTGGCTCTAGTTCTTAGGTCATATGTAAAGTCAGGGTTTTGATGATTAGACACTGTGCAGTGGTGGATTCTTATTGTGGTCCTCAGTGCTGTTACTGTGCTCCACAGAAAATTGTTGACTTCTGTTTTTTCATATTTTCCTTTCAGGATTGATATTTCTCTGTAGACTTTATGTGCTGTGCTTACGTTTGTGGTCTCATCATGTTTTGGACCCACTTGAATCTAGTTATTTCCAAAAGAACCTTATTAGGGACATAAACATCTTCCAATTTTTTTATTTTTAACATAACCTGTTTTGTAGGGTTTTTAAAATGACTGAAAGCGCTTTTAGAGAAAATATTTTGGGTTTCAAAAACACTTGAAGTACGTCAAATACTTTTTCAAAATTCACTTTTGCTTTTACCAAGGATTGGTTCCAAAAACATTTTCACTAAAAACGCTTTCAATCATTTTAAAAGTACTTCAAATGATCCGTACATTGTATCCTAAACTATCCTAGTTTAAGGGGAGAGAAGGTCCAAACTCGGGTACAAGAGAGGGAACACCGTCTTAACTAACTAACCTAACACACATATACGGCACCTAATGTAAATCTATCAATGTACCCACATAATTCTAAGTGAAATTGTATCATTTATCAATTTGTTCATGTGAACCGTTCACTTCACCAGGTGATGTTTTCTTTAGGAGAAAATTGATGGATGTTTATTTTTTTTCAATGGCAGAGCTAGAGCACAAGACGGATGCCATGCTGAAGCTGATTCAGGAAGACGCAGATTCATTTGCTCAACGTGCAGAGATGTATTACAAGAAGCGGCCGCAGCTGATCAGCATGGTGGAAGAATTTTATCGCATTCACCGTTCGTTGGCTGAGCGGTATGATCAAGTGAAGTCTGATTCGGGAACACGCCTGCTGTCAACGCTAGGGTCTCCATTCTCTTCAACGAAATGCCAGTCTGAGAAGGCGATGAGTGTGGTGGATTTGAACTTCGATAGCCACTCCGAAACCTGCTGCGATGAACGTGAGGGGGAGTATTCGGAGTCTGAAGTTGATGATCCTGAACCGGAGGATGAACCCCGAGTTGATGAAGAAGCAAAAGAGAATGCATTGAGCAGGATTAGCGAAGATGAGGTGGGGAAATTGAAGAAAGCGATAGCGAGGCTCGAGGAAGAGAACAGAACTCAGAAAGATGAACTGAAGCAGAAAGATGAAGAAAAGAGAGAGGCCATAAGACAGTTGAGTTCAGCTATGGATTCACTCAAGGAGTATTCCGAGTCTGAAGTTGATGATCCTGAACCAGAGGATGAACCCCGAGTTGATGAAGAAACAAAAGAGAACGCATTGAGCATGTTTAGCGAAGACGAGGTGAGGAAATTGAGGGAAGCGATAGCGAGGCTGGAGGAAGAGAACAGAACTCAGAAGGATGAACTGAAGCAGAAGGATGAAGAGAAGAGAGAGGTCATAAGACAGCTGAGTTTAGCTGTGGATTTGCTCAAAGAGGAGAATGTGGAGCTGAGAAAGAAGTGTTTCGCCAGAGAATCGCCAAATGATTCGAGCCCTGCCGGAGAATCACCAAATAATTCGAGTTCCTCCGAGTTCAACAGGTTCACCGGGACATTTTTGAGGAAGCTGTTTAAGAGGTCTCCAAGGTCTCATGGAACAATTGTTGCACTCTAGATGTTGTGTGTTTACGTGTTTGCAGTTTGTATAATTTGTAGTACACAGTTTAGGTAGATGTGTCTATATGATGGGGCCTTTCCCCTCTAATTTAATTCAATTAGGAACTCTCTTAAGTGTTTTCTTTGTATTAGTTCTTACATTTCTGTGGTGTTCTTGTGTTAATTTCATTGCCTGTAACTGAATTATTGTCTTTTTAAGTAATACTGATATAAATTATATGGAAGAACTCCCAATTATCACTATTACGGTAGTAATTTTTCCAAGATAAATGTTAAGGGGACTCAAAAGTCGGATCCTCCATGGACTCTCTCTCATCTTATGTATTTGACACAATGTTTTATATTGTTGGAATAGAATTGACGTTAAATTGTGAGATGACAAAGAGTTTATCAAAAATCCTACTTTGAGAGAGTCCTCTTAGCGTTTCTCTTTTCCCAAATATCACTACTTAGTGTAGCGGATCGACAATACCGACAATATAAATAACATATTGACACTTTATTTATGCAATATCAAGGCTATCAACGTATCTTTGACAACATTCAGAATAACGAGACTATTTGATGCTATGATTAGGGAATATTTACCGCAATGATTAGGGAATTGATTTTTCCACACTTCTTTTCGAGAACGGATCCTCTCCAGAGCTAAGTAACCGGAGCCTCCTAATCAAACAATCTGGGCTGCATAAATTGAATCCAATGGTTTCTATTAATTCATTTTCATGGCCCACCACACACAACCGACGGTCCTGATTTGACTTGTACATCAATCAGCGGTCCAAATTGTTTGATAAGGAGACTATGGCTGCTTAACTCCAGAGAGGATCCATCCTCGGCTTGTTAGGTATAAATTGGAGCCCACAAGCCATGAAGTAGTATTTTAATGGGGTGCTTCAATTTAAGTCTAAAACTTTGAGTTGTTATTGAATTTAGTCTAGTTTTCTTAATTTTTAATTACTTTTAATAAAAAATAGTTAAAAGAAAATTTATATATCATCATATATGATAATTATACTAGAAGTTGATAAAATACATTTAACTTGTGACACATGTGTATACAAAAATAAATAAAACTTAATTTATCTATCATCCATGAAAATAGTTCAAAGAAGTTTCATATTCTATACTTATAAATTCATATAATGTTGATATATATATATATATATATATATAGTACCTACAACATAGATTAATTGACACAATTAGCGTGTGATGAGGTATAAGAAAAAAAATGAGATATAGATTAGGAGCAAGAATAGAGAAGCAAGATTTAGTTCTTATATTTAATTCCAAAATTGAGTAAAAATAATCCAATAAATAAATAGGTATTTATC
>JAOTRO020000005.1:8659000-8674503 GCA_028566515.2 Pyracantha coccinea | reverse complement strand
TAGGCTCCTGGGACTTATGGACTCATGCCATACCGCCTACCTGGACTGCAGAATCAACAAGGTTTCCAAAATATGATCCCACCCATAAACCAAGGAAATGCTTTACATAGAATCCCGCCCCGCAACATCGCCCCTAGAAATTTTCCTATGTCTCCTACGAGTTATATGGGCTCTGCTTATCCTGCAGTTCCAGGTCTTCGGCATCCGATGGTGTATCCTGGAGGAATGATGAGCCACCAGCCATTGAGTTCACCTGGTTCAGTGTCACCTACAGTTGTGAATATTAACCCAGCAACATCGCCAGGCACTAGTAAAAGTTCTGGGGGTCAGGTTGAAGGTAGTTATCTACATTTATATTTATATTTTTCAAATTAAAAATAAAGTTCTTGGTGGTGGTATTTTTTCAGTTATTCTTATCTTCTTTGATTAGGTCCACCTGGTGCTAATTTGTTTATCTATCACATACCTCAAGAATTTGGAGATCAAGAGCTTGCCAATGCTTTTCAACCATTTGGTAGGGTTTTGAGTGCCAAGGTTTTTGTCGATAAAGCAACTGGCGTCAGCAAATGTTTTGGTGAGAATATTCTCTACTTACTTTTGATTGCCATGTGAGCTATGTGAAAATCTTTACCTCTAATCGGTCTCTGTTTTCAGGATTTGTAAGTTACGATTTACCAGAGTCTGCTGAATCTGCAATCAATATGATGAATGGATGCCAATTAGGGGGTAAGAAATTAAAGGTTCAGCTTAAGAGAGACAACAAACAGAACAAACCATATTGATTTGAAGGTGAGTTATGCAATGATACGAGTCCTCTGGTCTTATGCAAACCGGATGTATGGGAGTCACTTCATCAACATCGTAGGGTGGATTTAGCTGATCTGCAATTATATTGGTTATTCCATCCTTTTTGTAACTTCCTCAAGGGAATGAAAGCCCTCAAACTTGTAATTCGTGGTGCATACTGTGCCAATACAATCTGTAATTTGGTTCATTTAGGCAGTAACTATCAATTTATTCATTCTTCCCCTCATGAACATCTGGCTGTATACTTGATCTCTGATTCTTTTGTTTCACAGTTGACAGACATTATTTCGCATTTTCGTTTATTTCTAATCTCATTTGCTGTAGTCTGGTGACTTAATTAAATGTAAAGGTTGCTACCTCATATGTATTCTTGTTGTTAGAGATTATTTTCCAAATTATGTGGCATATGTAGAAGTAGCTAATGAACAAGCATTCTTCTATCTGAATTCTGAAAAGGTGTGTTGTTTAGGCATGCCGGAATCACATGTTAGGTAGAGTGGTTGTCTATGCCATTTCTGAATTATCATTTGAATGTTGTGCATTTGATTTATATGTTGATGCTATTCCGTGTTCTTCTTTGCCTCATTGGGTGTTTGTTTTCCATATTCGCTGTTTAGGAGCACTTGCTAATAATTATTTGTTTCCATTTATGTAGAAAGTCAAATATGTAAGTTTGTAGTGTACCAATTAATATATACTTGTCTCCCTATAGTTAAATATTTCATGGCCTTTACTGCTGCAACGCTTGTGATTTAAGATGTTCTTTTCCTAATTTCATCTGGTAATATGTTTTGAAATGTTGGAGATTTCCCTGGGCTCATTTTGTCGCAGATGTAGGTACGTTGGACTGAAGTTTGAGCATGTTCATGTCTCTTCTTAGCTGCATTCAAGAGTACTAAACTGCTTAAACATTGCTCTTGTTGTAGGGTAAATGTAGACTCTGCACCTGTGTTCTCAGTTTTTGCTCCTTTGCTATTAACTATCGAATTACCAGGTAAAATTGAGGCGTTTTTAGGGGCAGATGAAAGACTTTGCGGCACCAGTATTACAGTCCAGATCGTCGCTGATAAAGGTATGCCATAACCTTGGACACATCATTACTTCCTTTTTGAAATTTTGATTGACTTGACTATTATTTTTTCAAAGAAGAACTCTTTATCTTGTGTTATGGGATATCATCTCTCTCTCTCTCTCTCTCTCTCTTGTTTACTCCTGTTGTACCCTTTCATGCCAAGTCTCTTGAATGCTATGTTCCTTGGTCTACGTAGTCAGGATTCATGGTTTTATATAGATTTAACGATTGACTCGTTGCATGCTGTGGGTTGACAAATAACTTGCAATGGATTATATTCTTGAAGTTGAAGACTTTGGAAAGGAATAATAAGAATGCGGAAACTTAGATCCTCTTGGATTGAATATTGAGTAGGGTTCAGGATGAGCAAAGTGGAATTAAGTTGCTTAGGGTGAAAGTATATGTCGAAGAAACTTGATTGAGATCATTTGTCATCTGTCGTGAATGTAATTATTTGTTGATGTTGTTAAAATGCATACGTTTATCATTATGACATTGGCTTGCCCTACAGTCGGCCAAAATCACGCTGGTGTGCTTTATGTTCAAATCTAACCAAGCATATAAATCAAGTAATTATGTAGTTAATCCTGACATTGGCATGCCATATGAAGTAGTCGGCCGTAATTATTTCATGATCATTTTAGTTATCTTTTCTGCTTAAATCTAATCTATCCAACTGGGTTCTTCAGCTGTAACCAGATCTTGGTTGATGCGATCAAAGAACCGACATTAACAGTTTTGAATGCTCGTAGGCTTGTAAACCTCTTGAAGTGTCATCATGCTTGGATGTGGACGTCTGTATCTGTCCTGCTATACTCGGTAACTTTCTACTCCCTTCCGTTGAATCCTCTACTGAAATTTTGAAATGACAATGTATGGGGGTCTACTGAATCATGAATAGATGATTTGACGTGGATTTCTGGCTGTCGGTTAGACTGCGGTAGGACCAATTTCTGAGTGTTCTTTATCTGTAGTTTGGTATCTGCAGATAGCAAAGCTTCATGGTGCTTCAGCTCGATGCTCCATCCCACCAGCTTTCTATGCTTAACGATTGGCGCATCTCCGAGGCCCAACGATGAATTCCGACTCTGTCGTTCCAATGTATTACTTTTTGTTTCATTTTGTTGCAAGTTTTATACCATATGGAACTCCAGCTGTGCATCTTCTGATACAATATGTAGAAATTAATGCAGTGAGATCAACTGTATCTCGACATTTTTCAACGTGAATCCGTTATATTTTGTTTGTTCGAGCTTCCTCAATTGCAACGAGAATTGATCTCGGGTTTCATGATGCATAAAGAACATCACTTGCAGGGATGAAAGGTTTTGAATGCTGTTACGCAGAGAATGCAGAAAGGATACAGATAACAAATCAAATTTTCAAGTTCGAGCGATGTGTTTTCGCACGTCGGAGATGAACAGTAACAACGATTTCAGACGGGCTGAAACTAGACACAGATTACCACTAACATTCTAATGAAATGTTAAGGTTAGACGTCCTAATCCTACTACAAACCAAACCATAAGTTCAGCCCAAAGCTGAACCCTGATGGCTCACAAGCCACAAAACAACCACAAAGCAAACATTCCCTAGTTTGCTTGGTTCAACTAAATCCTCTCACAAACCATCACACACATATACACAAAGCAAACAACGCCGTAAGCACGAAACCTAAAATCCACGGGGAAAAGTATGTCTAAGCATCGGAAAATTGAAACGTTGGTCAGATTGATCCACTGGACGCCACAAACGGAGTAGGTGAAGCCGAAACAGGCTCTATGAATTTGGCCTCCACCTCCATTTCAACCGTGTTTACACAGGCTGTTGAAGAGCTATCTGCATCTATGTCCTGTTCTTCCTCAGATATCATACATTTTCTTGGGACCTCGTCCCCTTCGCTTGAGCTAAAACCCGAATTCACATCATTGCTATCAGAAAATGATGAGCCGGATTCTGCGTTGAAGCCCGAGCAACTTTGAGGACTCTGACACTCCCCATCCAGCTCACCTGTTGGTTGCTCCAACATTACCAAACTACTTGTGACAGTTTTAATCTCATCCAATTGTCTCAAGAAGCATTCTTCTATCTCACTTAGTGACTGAATTTCATCTCCATTTTCGCTTCTGCGGCTGTTGTGGGTGTTTTCATCACAATCCGATGTTGGTCCACTCAACTCAGAGCTACTTTCCATCTCTTGCTGGCTATCGAAGTCTCCATCCGTTAGATGATCAGACGAACGAGATGACATTGGCGAATAGGATCCAGTATCGGTCTCTTCACGCTCTCTTAGCGTTTTCATGATCAGGGTCTTAAGCAAATTCATAACTTGAACAGCATGCATCAAAGCCGTCAAAGGATCCGACATCTGCTAGGGAAAAAGTGTTCAAAAAGAAGTTAACCACTCAATCTTAATTGTTCACAAATGCTGGATTAACGAATTGTTTTTGGGGTTTTTTTAGATTACCTGAGTCATATTTGGAGAGAAAACCATGGCGATGTTTCGCGGGTTCATTTTGTTGAACTCTTCTTCTTCAACAACATCAGCCATCAGATCAACAGCCCAATTGAGCAATGCAGCCTCAGTTGGCTTCAGCTGCTTCACAAGCTCGACATAATCCTCTTCTGTTTCGCATCGAAGAACTTGTTCGGGGGACAGTCCATCTAGCACCCCGGAAGGAAGCTCTCGAAACCAGGCCTTAATCAGACCTGACAAGCAATGAACATCAACGTCATCCGGCACCATGCCCCGGTTCAGTTGGCTTCTCACAATCTCCTCTTGGCTGTTCTCGGGGTTTATACGAAATATTCCTTCTGCCTGCAAAACTTCCAAAAGGACTAGTTAGCAGACTGATATGGAAACAAGAACTCAAATGAAACAGATTCACAAATGCACACAAAAGATGGCATTGATATTGAAAGTTCGGAACGAAAATAACTTATACCTTCAATCCTCCTTGTGAGTATAATCTCTCCTGCATCAGCAAGAGAATAGTAGGAACACTATTTCCTTTCAAATCAAAAGACAACTGCATCGAGTCCACTGAGACGCCGAAAACGCTTGCACTGTAAAATTATATGAATTTACAAGTTAAATTACACATAAAAACATAGAAAAATGAACCAATTAGAACATCTAATCTCCTATATTAACCTAAATTCAACTTATAGGCACTTACTCAGCAACCAAGCATACAGTTATAAGCAAATTTCAACCTCATAAATCCCATGTTGGGAGCTTAAAGAGATAAATAAGTTCAAATGCAGTTCACCCTCATAAATCCACACTCATCAAGAGCTTAGTTTTAACTCTCAAAGATTCCGCAGACGTTGGCGTAGCCACATTAACTAGAGCAAATGCTTCCTTTGCATGAAGTTATATCAGTTTAAAGTATACTCTCGCTGGTATAAAAAAAATCTCTCGGAGATTCAGAAACAGCCTAAATAACAGTAGTTCAAGCATTCTAAGCAAAACCCATGTCGAATTTCGTAAATCTAAGACTACCCTGGAAGCAAAAATTTGAACTTTTTACTCACCTAGCACTCGGAACTCGACCCGGAATCTCAACCTCGAACTCGACAGGAAGACCCAGAAAGCCGTTGAATCGGTCGAATGTGACATGGGTAATGTGGCGGACGTTCGAGGGCCACCCGATCTCCATTTGTTGGACGGCGGACATGAGTTCTTCACTGCCTCGCTCGACATGGCAGGCCACCATGGATTTCCTTATAGCAGCTAAGAGAACTGCTACTAGAGAGAGCTGGTTTTGATTTTTATCTTCAAGCTCTGAGCTCTTGCTGCTTCCCTTTGCTGCTCCTTTCACATTTCCACCACCGCACCCGCCGCCCCTTGTCACCATTACAAGCCCTGTCATCCTCTGTTGGTAGTGAGGAGAGAGAGATCGAAAGAGAGAGAGAGTGAGAGAGAGAGAGAGAGAGAGTTTAAATCTGAGCGTGGATGGAAGCGTTTAAACTTTTAATGCATTTGTTGGTTTCACATCGAAGAAGGGGTTGCTGTTTTTGAAGTTCCAACTTCTTCCTTCCAAGTTCAAAAGGGCCAACGGCCACCCGTTTTTAAAATTTTACTTTATCTTCCATCTTTGTAATCTGACCTCCTACTTGATGGAAATAACAAATGTGCCATTCTAAGTGTAACACAAAATATGTTCTTGTAACCATATATTATGTGCTCAATCTAACTCGTAAGTTCATATTATTGGTTCTAATATAGTATATTATAGTAGTTTTCACGATCCACTTTGGTGTTGGGGAAAATGTTATAGTTATAATGGTTCTGTAATGTTCTTTATGCCTCTCTTATTTTGTGACTGACTGATCATCACGTGATGAGAGATGCATAAAGAAGTGAAATACGAAATACATTATATACAAGTTATTCTATTCTTTAAGAGCTAAACCATACCCAGACCTGAAAGATTTAATTTGTTGAATGAAAGTAGTTACCAACAACACAGAGTAATTTAAGAGAGCCATGTTCAAACATGAAAGTTTGGTTTCAACTTGATGAGAAGACGTAAATTTACTATTAAAAAGATAAAGAAAATAGGTACCAAATTTTATATATTATGATCATCAAGTAAGTATTCGACCACTGAAGTTGTGACTTTCATTTTCATGCTAGGTAGATCAACTTTTAGACCAAAATCATATGATGTGTAACTAATAAGAAATAAACACGTTAATTAATAATTAAATAATAAACCAATCATCAATAACCACGTCATATGATTTACAAAGTTGGTTTATGTAGCATTAGCCTTTTCTTAAATAATTGTCTTATGTAAACATGAATAAGATCTTAGCCCACTAAAGACATGTTATATGCAAATTTGCGTAGATTTATATAAATCGCAAGTTGGTAATAGTGAAATAATGACACTTTTTTTAATCAGATCATCTCCGATTATAGAGGGCTAAACGTAGCCCTTGGTTATAATTTAATCTTTCAAAAATTAATATTTTAAATACTATTTTAAGGTTAAATTTTCTATTTTCAACCCTATAGAACTATATTTTATTTTTCTTCAAATTTTATTATTTTTTACAATCAAGCTTAGCCTGTCCTGAAACTAAATGTTGTCCATCCTGAAACTAAACTTAGCATAATTATTTTATTTAACGCGATTCTTTTTAACTCTATAGTTAGAGACTGATTTTATCAATTTTAAGATTAGATGTAGCCTATAGCTCTTGGATGGAGATGTCCAAAGAATCCATAATGTTCATTGGAATTTGGAAACAAAGCATTGTTCTTCTTCTTTTTTCTAAGCAGAAACGGAAACCATTCGAATTCTTGAGAAGACCGTTGAAGATGATGATGGTGTCTCGTCATGTTTCTGGTCCCTTAAAAAGGCCATTAGATTTATTTCTAATTTTTACTTTTTTAGTTTCTATGTCTTTAGCTTTGACAAAGGGAGAGTAACTACTAGATTAATCGTTTTCGTGACGCTTCGTGCAAATAAACTGTTTCCTTGGTGTTTCGTGTAAATAATGTAAATATGCCGAACAAAAGAGACTTTTACATTTCGTTGTATTATCAACACGAAATAATACAGTGATTGGATACTGTATCATAAAACTTTCTTTCAATAGAGTACAGAGATTGGATCAAAGTTTAGTTTCTTTTATTTATTTATTATATTATATTGCATAATCACCTTCTTTCTTTCCTAAGCAAATCTGTCATCTCTTCAACGACACCGGGGGCCCGTGCAGATCTTGGTTCTCTTTGATTTGGGAGCTCGAAGATTTCTGCGAATATTTGTTTGTGTTAAAAATTTGGATCCACAGATTTCACACCCACCAATAGTTTTTGTTTTAAATCCTCAGAGGTTTGAGGAAATTTTTTATTAATAATGAAAAAAGAGGTTACATTAAAAAGAAAACTAATTAAAAGGATTTGAAATCTTTGAATTTTAATGATAATGACAAAATAAAATGTAAAGTGAATAGTACCAGTGTTGACTTTTTAGTGTAAAAATATGGGTTTTCGTTAAAATAAACAGTATCACGGGTTGAATAAAAGATAAAGTGAATAGTATCATGGATGACTTTTTAGTGTAAAAATGTAGTTTTTCGTTAAAGTAAACAATACCGCGAACTTTTCGTTAAAACTCCCTACATTAAATTAGAAGATATACCTCATATAAATACGAAAATACACCCTATTCCTTATAAAATAAAGAAAAAGAATACATGAAAAAGAAGGGCAATATAAACCTTATCATTCGCAGGTGGCTCGTACTGTTTTGTTTTAAGACTATGTTGGTTTACCTGGCTTTTGCTTCTTAAATTAATGTGCAACTCGACATATCTATTTATCTCACATTCTTTTTTTCCCCAATCTTGTGGTGTTGTTCGACTTGTTTTGCAGATGTAAACCTTTTAAGTTTAGCTTTAGAGAGGATAAGTTTCATGTTCGATCCGCCAAGAGGATTGAAAATAATAAACTTTGTCCTATATATTGCAAATAAGAAATTAGAAAGAAAAAAAGCTGCAACTTTGATTCTTCGTACTTATTATGTGACAATATTTTTGGAGCTTGCTGGTTTATAAAATTTATGAAAATGGTCACTAATGCATGATGATTCGTTTTTTATTTAAATGTCATTTGTGATGTTTCAATTGTTCCACATTAACATTAACATTATACGAAGATTCGATCCAATGTATGTATGTATGCAATTGTTTTTTTCATAATTCGAGTTCAATCACAACGAAGGGCGGATCCACCAGGGTCAAACTAGGTCAGCTGACCCCATGGACACCGGAAAGATAGTTGTGTAGAGCCTCGGATGACCCCGTGGTCGTCTAGCGTGTTGACAAGTTGTGTACATCATGTGTTTGACGAAAGCCTTCAACCAAACTCTGCAGGCTGCAATTGTGCAGCGTCCAGAGCTGCTTGTTTGTTTTCTTTATAACACCTAGCCAAAACGACGCCTTTTGGAGCCAAGTTTAAAATAAACGGTAACGAATGTAGGGAAATGCTAAAGAGATTCTCTCAAAATTAGAGTCTCTATGGACTCTTCATCACCTCATATTTTAGGCATAATTCTTGTTTCAACATTATAAAAATTATGCCAAAAACATGAGATGATGGAATGTTCAAGTCTTACTTTGAGAAAGTCTCCTTGATATTTTTATGTAATATATATTGTGTGCTAGAGGATCGAACCAGTTGAATCTTTGTTGGATCTGTTTCCCTCGTGAAAAGTAGAGTAATATTCAGCATCGTCTCCGACCATATTGGGTCCCTCCACCGGTGATTCTACTTATATTCGAATTTCAAAAATTGAGACCTGTGATTGTTTTTTCTTCTTTTTATGTACCAAAATCTTATTAGCTTATTTAATTTACTGATCTTTATGTACTTTTTAGGAGCGTATGCAAAGGGTGAGTTTAGTGCATAGGGTTTGTGCGGGGCTTTTAGGTGTAGTTTCCGTTATAATACACAAAGCCACTCAAACGACGTGAATCACGATATTACAATTGAATTTATATATTTAAGAAGCATTTATGAAGCGTAAGTTTTGTGCAAGGGCTTGTAAGTGTCGTTTAACGGATGAAACATTAAAATAAGCATACAGTACGGGCGAGTCAAAAGTGACTCGCTACAATTCATAGAAGGACTTGCCTATACTGTATTGCAATCGAACATTAACGTCATATATGCAACGTTGTATCGATGTATTGATATCAAATACCGATATTGTATCAATGATATCTACCAAATATAGTTGACATATCAAAAACATCCATTGGATATCTTCGTAAGTTCTTTCTTCTTTTTTTCGTATCAAATTTCAGGCTCTCTCACTCTCTCTTCATGCCCAGTCCCCATTCTCTCAAGAGTCTCAATCTCCTTACTCGTGATTTCACCAGATCTTGATGGTGAGGAAAAAAATGCCAGTCCATATTACAATTCTCAAACTCAAAAGCTTGATGTCGAATTTTGGTACTTTTAGTTACAGTTTCAATTAGGATGCATGGCCAATATTCTTTCTTTTTTTCTCATCCTTTGTCAAGTCATTGCAACTCCCTTCATTTCAAAGCTTTCAGCTCCTACTAGTAACGTACGATGTCGTGTTGCTAATGCAAGAAAAAATTATTTACACCGTATTAGATACCTTTTTCCTTTTTCTCTCTAACATAAAACGAGAAATAAACAAAAACATCCTGTCGCATGCAAGTTCTTTTCCTCATGCACATATATTATACTTAGAAAATGCTAATAGGGCTCTCTCAGGTTTTTGGCATAATAATTTATAGTATTAGCACGAAAAATGACGTTAAACTGTAAGGTGACAAATAGTTCATAAAAAATTTTACTTTTGAGAGGGTCTTCTTAGCATTCCTTGAGAAGCAGCTTTCTAAAAAACAAACTTTTGATGAGAACATGAACTTACTGACAAATTAAATGAAATAATATAAATTGACTTCTTGCAAGGAGAATTTTATTGGTAGATTTACTAAATATGGATCACAATATTACTTTATCTTTCTGAAATTCTAGTAATGCATACAGTCATTCATTCAAAGGAATGCTCAAATTTTGGTCAATAATATCAGTCCATCCATAATCCATTAAGCATGGAAGCAAATCTCCCCACGGGTTACCATATTTTATTGGATTTTTGACAAATTCCCCCATTCGTTTTTGTTGAATTTAATCGCTTCATGTACAAGATCACAAGCTATCTCTTCACCACTTTTACAAGATAGAGCAAAGCACATAATATATATCTAGTTAAGCGAAACTCTATTTAATTTAAACTATGAAAAGAGATAAATTTGAACTTGAATGTAGATCACGGAAATAATTATCCCAAAAAGAAGAACGAGAGAGAAATGGACTTATCCAAACAGGGGGTCTTGTCAATTCCATTTAAAGCCAATGAAACAAGTCAGGGTATGACAAAGTCACAAAGATGTGTATTAATCGTAAAGACACGGTTGGCTTTTCGTGATCACAATTTTGCAACATGATAATTAGGGTTTTTGCTGCTGCCTGCAGAGCCCGCCAGCCAGCTGCCACAAAAGTCAAACTTCATTTGCAGCAAATTTTAGACCAAATAACAAATAAGCTTTCTCTTTACGTTCCCACGCCCACCCACCCGCCTAATAACAAAAAACTTGCAAATATCATACTTTGATTGAGTTTTCTCTCCTATAGTGCATGTATATATACACATGGGTTATGTTTCCGGAACACACATTTTTTATATACATTTTGACACTCATTTTTATAGAGTTCACTTTGTAATATGCATTTCAACGATCTGAACAGTTTATATTTTAGTACATGATTTATAATTCATCACTGCAAAAGATTAGACAAATTCAAAATCAAAACTTAATCCAGTCATATGATTTTGAGTTTAAATGATTTTTTACAGACATAAACTTTAAGGTAAGCTATTAAAATAGACGTTTGGATTATAAAAATACATTAAACCTCACAAAAACGTCTGTTAATATGTATGTCAAAAACATGCATCCCGAAACCTAACCATATATATTTATGAAGGAAACTTATATATAATTTGCGAAGGCTATGCCGTAAAATTCACTTTTCAAATATGTAATGTAAATATTTATCATGACCGATCGAGCCCTCGACTTGGACCTATTCAAGGCCCTAATTCGTCTGCATTATTGTTCAAGGGAATATAAGATGTTGATGCCACACACTCCGACACTAACAAACAAAGCAGATTTGTAAAAAATATACAGGCACAGCTGAGCAAAGAAGACTAAGTACTTCGACCAAAAAAACAAGGGAAAAAAGGACACAGATTAATTATATATTAATCTTAATTTTAATCTAAAAATGCAAGTAGTTGTTGTGTGGTCATGTGGAGACCAACTATTATATTAAGTTTATTAACTAATGACCTCATTGAGTTTTATTTTACTACAATTTTTTAGGGAAATAAAATTTTGTCAGTAGCTTGTTTGTCAAATTCCCTTTTTTATAAAGATACTAATTAACAAGCTTGAATTTGAAATTATGCCTTAATTCCCAGCCATCAAATTTGCAAGTTTTGCATCAAATGAAAGATATTTTTAAGAATAGTTGGTGTAAATAGCAAGATGAATTTTTAAGAGCTTGCATAGTCTCTTTCTTATTAAGTTTAAACTTTTTTTAATGACTGCTCTGAAGCTGCTAAAGTTAGACTACTTGTTTCTTAGTGTTTCATTTTTCTTTTTTCTTTTCTTCCGTGCTACCGAAAAAGGAAGAAGATATATTTAAGATGCTTAGAAAGGCAATTTGGAATATTGTGGAAAGAATAATAATAGTATTGACTGAATGGTATGTTTTTGTGAACACCAATGAGGCAAATGCGATGAAGGGTCATGGGTGTTGTTCTGCTATGTTCCTTTCCTAGTGACATCAATTTGAAGAATAATCGTGCAGGAAATGGAAGAAAGGGTTTTTTGTTTTTTGTCAAACGATAGATTTTGTTAGATTAGCTATTGATGAGGTTTGAACTCACACCATCATACAATAGCTCAATACACACTGGCGGAGGCACCGTGAGACTAGGGATGGCCGAGGCCTATCCTGACTTTTATGCATTTGGAAATTATGCATCTTTCATTTGCTTGAAGCCCTGCTTTTCAAATTCCAAACGTAACCCCATCGGTCCATTTCACAATTGAATTTAATACTTTATTTATCTCCCTAATACAAATTAATAGCATTTAAAATCAAAGCAACAATTCACCTTTCTTTGAAGAGTAATAGTTCTGTTTTAGTCATAAAAATTAGGAAACAGTCCTCCTTTACAGTGCAGCCAGACTCCAAAACTATCCCTTTCTTTTTGAAATCTCATATATTTTATCATCCAAATCCGAAATCTCGTCAACAAATAAGTCTCAAATTTCTTCAATGTTTCCTCTCTATTCTACACTTACATGAGAGTTAAGATCGTTCGTAAAAGTTTTTATTGATCTCACAGTAATTTAATAATATAGGAGACGAGGTTTTAATACAACGATACAAAAATATGAAAACTCGTGATAGACACTTGTAATTTTTGTGATTGAAATATTATTGATGCATATATATTTTGCAATTTTAATTACCTTTGATGTATCCTTTTTAAGAACCTTTGTAAGAGCCCCTCCTCACAAAAATTTTTGGCTCCGCCACTGTCAATACATATCCACTACTGTGGTAAAGGGCCACTTGCAAGAAAGGGTTTCGGTTTATGTATTCTTCTCTTGAAGAAGTTCATTTAAAAATGATCTACATCATCAAGAAGAGTAATTTTTCCAAGTATTTACTGTACGATTTTTCAGCTGTGTTATTTTATTTAAATTTTAACACGTAAATTCATTTTTATTAACATGTTTTAAAAGTGAGACGTCTATAAACCATGTCATTCACTATCCTTATACTACGTGTACTAATACTACGTAACTTGTGTTTCTTAACCCGGAACTGGATCTCCTCTGGACCCAAATAAACTGAGCCTAAGGATCAAAGGATCCGAACCGTTGAAATTTGATCCAACGGCAACAATTATTATAACTTTTAAAGGGCCCCATGTTTGTAGCCATTGAATCAAATTTCAATGGTCCGGATCCTTTACTGAGGAGGTTCAATTTATTTAGGTCCGGAGGGGATCCGGTTCTTTTAACCCCATAAAAGTTTCTCTATAAAGATATGTAAAATATAGTCACCTAGACTTGGTATTTCTCAGTTTCGTCAACCACCAACCTCATTTTTGTCCAAGAATATGACTAAATATATAATTACAAGTAACATCAGATTAATTAATTAAGTGAATTAATTTTACAGTCCAAGAGGACCTCCTGTCTTAAAATTGACATTTAAGTTATGGAATATGAACACACACGCGCGCGCGCGCGCACACACACACACATATATATATATATATATGAATGAGAAAGAAATGTTAAGGAGACTCTCAAAAGTGCCACTCTACGTAAACTTTCTGCACTTTACAATTTAACGTCAATTCGTGCATCAATACTACAAAATATTATGCCAAAAATATGAAGTGACAGAGAATTTGTCAAGAGTCTTCTTAGCGTTTCTTATATATAGACACACACACACATATACATATACATACATGTTTTAATATTGTTGGATAGAGATGTTGGAAGTGTTAGCCATCACTCATAATTATCAGGCTACACGCTTTTCTTGGTCGACTTTCTTTGAAATTTATGCAGCAAAATCTGCTGTACTGCTTTTCTATTTTCCCGGCCGGACACGTTTTCTTAACTAACTCGGAAAGTTCATTATCTATCCATATATTTGAGACATCCAAACGTGGCCACCGAAATGTGTAGGTTTTGACCCATCTTTGGTGATTGTTCTACGGAATGACATGAGGTAAAGATAAAGTTATTAAACTCATGATTAGAAAGTTAAAGAAATTTGATACAAAAAATTTATATTTGATAAACAAGGCTATTTATTTGCTATAAAAACTAGAAAATTAACATCAGACTAAATGGATTTTAAATGGGGTGGATTTGTAACACCATTCTTTTACATAATTTTGACACACGTTTTTACAGGATCACTCTATAATGTCTTGTAACGATCTGAATCGTCTATATTTTAGAATATCATTTACAAATTATTTTTGCAAAAATTAGACAATAAGAAAGAAAAAGAAAACTATAAACCCTTAATCCAACAATTATATGGTTTTAGACTTGGTGATTTTTAGTAGACATGATCTTTGAGGGGGACCTAAAAGATAGATGGTTCAGATTGCTGAAATACCATTACGAAATGAATTCTACAAAAACTTGTTTAGAAAATGGTGTGAAATAAAAAGTGCCACAGATCTTTCCCATTTTAAATAACTAGATATAACACAATTTGTAAATGGATTTGAAATAATCAACTCTATGTAAACGAATCATTTTCTCTTATTCAATTTAAGCTTGACGTGTCTCGGTGGTAAACAAACAAATGCAAAAATTGTTTATCTTCCGCTAGATGATACAATATTCTTGACTTATTTATGAAGTCTTCCTTAAGTTTGTCAACTAAAAACTGTTAGCCAGAATGGTCCAGTACTAACACGTCGTAAAGAAAGAAACTTTGAGTCTTGACCAGCAATTTCCTCAATAGTCTTTAGGGATTGTGTCGACTAACAATAGTAAGAAATGAATCTATAGTAAAAAGCAAAAGGAAACTTCACCAATAACCCGCACTACCAGTAAAAGCAAATGAAGAGAAACAACGCGAATTTGGATTCTCTCCAGACTTTGGTATTCTGAATCTAAGGATTGAAAATTTTGGGCTCTTTGATTTGTGCAAAAGAATCAGAAACCTTGATTTGTGTGAGATAGACTAGCAGAATGAGTTAGTAGAGCATCATTAGAGTCAGTTTGAATGGTCCAAATTGACTGGTCATTAGTGAGATTCGAAATATATCTCTAGTTTCAACACGTATTTGATACACAGAACTGTTGGCAGTCCCACATCAGTGGGGGAAGTCAACAAGGGTGGCTTTAAATAAGATTACCCTACTCTAACTAATATCAAAGCCTTTTGTGGTAAAACCCCACACCTGATAGATTGGGCAGGTGGTAAAGTTGGATATAGTAT
>JAOTRO020000005.1:8584538-8594676 GCA_028566515.2 Pyracantha coccinea | reverse complement strand
AAATTTTACAAGTCTTGATGATCCTCTTCTTATCCTTTACATACCCTTTTGGAATCAAGTGGTTAAGAATATTTATCGCAGATGCAATGATTGATATTCAAATCTCAATCCTGCTTATAACATTATTTAAAAGGAAAGTCTTCTAGATGAAATCGATTTTATCCAAAATGATCACTGAGATTGACATAATTCTTCACTTTGGTATTTGACAATGAAAATCAATATAAGTGGTCTATAAGTTTGTGCACTATAAATAATTTTGGTATTTCCGTGAAAAAAAATGTCGATATCGCTTTAAATTGTCACATGACCACCTTTTTAAGGGTGTTTTTGTCAAGTCAACCCCTTCACTTAACGATGATATTTTTAACAGATTTTTCACAAAAGAACAAGGGGCCAATTCTATTGGTTTTATTTGCTATAAACCTAAAAAGGTGTTATGTCAAGTTCAAAAATCACTTTTTTTTTTTTTCTTTAGTCTAAAAGTTATATAGTCCACAAGTCGCATTCCTTCGTGGCTTATACGTTTGAATATTGGTTTAATCATTAATAATTCAGGCATGATTGTCATGTAAATTGTATTGGCGTTGTGTCTATATCTTAAGTTAAGCCAATTTAGGCATCAATATGAGGAACATAGAACATGCCACTTAACTCTAAGAACTTTTGACTCACTCGATGAGAACACAAAACAAGTTCATATCAATTTGGTTCGAAAAATCAAAATCCTTCCACTATCAATCTGAAACTCATTCCAAATAAGTAAACACGTTACCAGAATTTGACTAGTTTAAGGTTTAGGAACCTTTGCAACATAAAAAGGATAGAAATAGAGCAAAAAAACGTCAATTAAAGCAAAAATCTCAGTTCTTACACTTGATTCTCGTGGAAACACATCTCTCTCTACCCCAACCATTCAAACTCACCACCATAAACATCAAAAAATACACAAATATATACACATTGATTGCACAATGTAACAAGAAATTCTAAAATCACGATACCGCCATAAAACTTTTCTACACCTGCAATGTGACGTTATTTCAGATTAATCACATACTTTTAATTATGTGATCAATATGAAATACTGTCACAGTGACGTTTCAGTTGCATGTTATTTTCATTCTGTGAAATCAGAGCAGGGTGGTTCTTGAAACGGTCCAAATTGGTAGGAACAATTCCCTCCAAGCTCTTCACGTTGGCTCGAGCTCCATGAGCAACCAGCAACAGAGCCACCTGCACGTGCCCCGCCTCCGCCGCGCAATGCAGCGGCGTGTAGCCGACATCATCCACCGCATCCACCAGCGCACCATGATTAAGCAACACCTTCACACACTCGATCCGCCCTTTGAACGCCGCCCTGTGCAAAGGGGTCCAGCCATTCTGGTCTCTCCCGTTCACGTCTGCCCCTTCCGCAAGGCAACTCTTTATCCCGTGTGCGTCGTCCAACCTCGCCGCCCGGTGCAGAACGTCGTCGTATCGTAGACAACCGAGAAGACAGGAATGCCCGTTCGTGGCGGCGAGGTCGAAAGCCGTCCTTCCGTCTTCCGTGACGGCGTATTTCAACTTGGAGCAGGTCAACAAACACTTGGCGGCCTCCAAATGCCCCTTCTCCGCCGCGCAGTGAAGCGGATTCCAACCTTTTGAGTCTGAAACTTCCGCATTGCCTCCGACCGAAATACAATACTTCAACATCTCAACGTGGCCGTGCGCCGCCGCGATATGAATCGGAGTCCGACCGTCCGGGTCAACACAATTGACGTCGATTCCGGTGAAACTCTTACACAAAATCTCAAACAAATCGACCAGGTTCATCGCCGCCGCGTCGTGCAAAACCATGTCGGCCGAGTTACCGATTCCACATCCAGAGGTGATCAGGACCTTTACAATCTCAACGTTTCCGGTTCGAACACCGAGAGATAGAAAAGATCCGGAATCCGAATCTCTCCGATTCACAACCGCACCGGCGTCAATCAGCTCGGAGACCAAACTAGCATTCCCGGAAGCTATGGCGGGACCGAGCAGCGCCGTGAGCTCAGCCCCAGAGCACCCAGAAATCGCCTTGTTGAAAAACGAATCGAATGCCGAGATCCGGGTGTGCTGAGAAATTAGAAACTCAACCACGTGCGGACCCACGAACCATATGGGTATGGTGGCGTCCCGGAAAACGTGGGGCCCGGGCCGGGCGAACAGGCGGCGGAGTTCCTCCTGGTGGGCTTTTCCGGTGGGGAGCATGGAGGCCTTGACGTTGATGACGTCAGGAGGGGTAGCGGTGAGGGAGAGCGGGGGCTCATCGAACGGCTGGGAGAGGAGGAGGGTGTAGGAGGAGGAAGAGAGCGGCGGGATTATGGAGAGGGGGTGAGTGAAGGAAAAGAGAGATGGGTTGTTGGTGGTGAGGTAGACGGCGACGGGCATGGTGTGCATGAGGTTGCTCAGCCGGAAGGTTGTGCTGCACTTTTGGTCTCTCTTGAGGTTGAGATCCACTTCCTTCACGTCTGGCTTCACCAGCCTGTCCATGGCGGAACTGAAACTGGAAATTTTCCGGGAAAGTTTATTTCTCAGGAAAATTCGGTGTTGGGGTTTTGGTACTGATGAAAATGGTGATTGGTTTGGTGGTTTTGATCATTTTCTTCCTCCCTCTTGTCCTTTTCATGCAAAAGTTAAATTATTATTTTTAATTTGTGTGTGTGTGACTTCAATTTTTTTTATTAAATTTTTTTTATTCCATATATTTTTTGTTAAAGTAAACAATACTTGAAATTTTTCGTTAAAGTTTTCAGGAAAACTAATGAAAAGAGTTTGAAAATTTTGAGTTTTAATGAACAAAATAAAGGGTAAAGTGAATAGTATCTGTACTGACTTTTTAATGTAAAAATATGGTTTTTCGTTAAAGTGAACAATACCGGAAGCTTTTTGTTAAAGTTCTCATATTATTAGGGTAAGGTTCGAAACATTTACAATATTTAAGGGAGTTTCAAATTCATTACGCATGTGTGAAAACTCAATACAATATCTACTAAAATATTAAACAACATATATTTTTTATTTGAAGCCAACTAGTTTAATGTTTGGTTAATTGATAGGTTGGGAATATAGGTGGCAAATCAACTCCTATGGGTTGATTTGATTTGCCGCCTGTAGCTGGGAACTTGATACCGTAAGGGTTGGTGTTGACTTGTTTGAATATAGGACTTTGAAGGTTGAACTACCATTCTTTAAGAAGAGGAGGAGACATTGCCGGCAAATATTGCCGGAGTGACATCCTTAGTAGTTTTTAATATGGTGATATGAAATTAAACAGGTTTTAACGAATATCTATTAACAAATTCAATTGGTTGATTTACGTTCTTGAGCTAGAACCTTGACAATGAAAGGGTCGTTATTGGCTTATTTGAATATGGAACTTTGAAGATTGAACTACCATTCTTTAAGAAGTGGATGAGACATTACCGACAAATATTGTTCGAGTGACATCCTTAGTAATTTTTAATATGGTGATATCAAATTAAATGAGCTTTAACGGGTACTTATTAATAATTCAATATGTTGATTTGCCACCTCTAATTGAAACCTTGACAATGAAAAGGTCATTATTGGCTCGTGTGAATATGAAGCTTTGAAGATTTAACTACCATTCTTTAAGAAGTGGGGGTACGGACAATATTGTCGGGGTGACATCCTTAGTTGTTTTCAAGAGTTGAAACTTAAACTTCCTTGAAGGTTGTGTGAACATGAAAACTTGAAGATCAAACTACCTTTCTTCAAGAATGAGAAATACTAAAGAGAAATTTATATTTTTTTACCGTGATAGGACAGAAGAAAGTTGAGGTATCATGCACTCTCATATGTGTCGAATTTCAAGCCAAAACACGTGGAATGACGTGGATCGCGTGTGATCGTTGGGTTTCGCATGTGAGACAACTTACTTTGATACCATAAAACTAATTGACAATATAAGTAAGTTCATCAATGTGAGATTCACTCTCAACGAGTACTGTAGCGGTATCTCAAATCAACTAAGTATGATATATGAATTTCAACACATGATCGTCTTTAGTTAGCTTGAGGAAAAACTTACATACAATCAAAACGTCATTATATTAGAACCTGAAATTAAAAGATTCAAGATATATAAATTATAAATTATAATGTTGTTCGATTCAAGATACCATTAAAGAAATGAAACTTGAACTACATGACCCAAGTGGCAGGTTTCCTAGTAGCCTCCATGTTTTGACATACAATCTCCACAAAGTGAGGTCATATTTGCTTAAGAATTCAACAAGTAGAGAGGCAACTGACAACGATAGGCTTGCCTATGGAATCCGTTGGATCATTGTGAAATGGGATCTGACTCATCCCCCAGATTATTTCTAATTTCATATTAGTTTTGGTGCTTAATACAAACTAAATCTGATTTGCAAGTGCTTAATGATCCACTAGATGCCCCACAACCTCCATAGATGCAGATCCACCACTCGCAAAGATTCCTTAAGATCCGTCAGTCGTAGCAGCTGACCGTACCACTACAATGGCAACGTCCATTGTACGTAGCATCACTTCCACCACCACCGATCTGTCGTAGCACCTGACCACCACCACCACCACTGAATCTATCGTAGCATACGCAAACTATAAACAGTGTAAATTTTATAATTATTAATATTTAGCAAAAAATTAACTTTCTCTATCTTCCTAGCTAAAGTTCCTGAGGCACTATTCGTCAATCTAATTTTTTTGTTTAAATAGCTAATCTGTTGGACATTTTTTTTTTCAAACGTAGATTTTATTAGATTCTAATTGAAATGTTCACACATTCCGTTAGGCCTGTTAGAATTTAGCTTTTACTACTTTTTTTTCTTTCTTTTTATATTAAAATAGCCAAACGAGTTCATTTAGTTAAGCTGTTGGATGTTCTAAGTTAAAAAGCTATATTAATGTCACCTATATCTTTCAAAAATTGTAAAGTGACAAAGTATTTAAGGTTCAGATCCATAAAAATATGTGACAATTATTGCCCTTTGACTAATGACAAATGTGGTTTAATTATGGATTAATTTATGGATTAATTTATGTATTAAGATGCTGTCATTTCTTAAGAGCCACCTGAATAAAGATAAAGAATATACATATAAATGGACCATTCATTGGATGCTTCTGTCCAATTAAAAAGATTATTTTCTAATATAATTCATGACATTGTCATAACTCTTCATTTTGGTCTTTGAAACTTAAAATCGATAGAAATGGTATCTGAAATTATCCACCATCAATCATTTTTATTCTTCTGTGAGAAATCCCCGTTAAACAAGGGTATCTTTGTCAAATCAACCAATCTCTTAAACTTGTTGTTTCTTCAATTTAACAGAAGTTTTTCACATAATGACCAAAATGATTGACGCTTGATAATCTCAAAGACCCTTCTATCAATTTTAAGTCTTAAGAACCAAAGTGAAAAGTTATGTCAATTTCAAAGACCATTTAAGATTATAAAATAAAAAAAAATTCTTTTGTTTATTGAACAAAGCCAATAGTTATAATATATTTAGCATATAAAATACAAAAATGAGCGGTCATTTTGCAGCTGGTTTTGTATTGTTGCATTTCGTATTTGTTCTTTCTGATGAGGTAGTGACTTTCGGCTTAATATGAAAACATTGAAAACATGTTGGCATATTCTCGAATATTTTTTTCGTTATAAAATGTTTCAATATTTCTCAAAAGCAAAGTGACTTCTACATATTTTTTTTTCTTTTATACATTTTTTTGTTTACATTTTGAGCTAGAAATAAAGCACGGTAGGAGAAATGTGGAAAATTGTACAAGGAAAGACATAAAAGAAAACTGAAAACCAAAACTCAAAAACAATTTTGAGTTGTTTTCACTTTGAAACTTTTGTTTTCATACGTTCTTCTTTGTTTCTTTCGTGTCCCTCTTGCCACCCTTCTTCTCCCTTCTTTTCTCCTATACACTTTCTCTGTGTCTCAAATACAAAAATAAAAATCAAAACCGAAATAGTTATCAGATGAGCTCTAAGTCTCGACGTTTGGCAAGAATAGACCCAAACTAACTTACCAACAACCACCAACTTTAATGTTTTGCTCTTTATCATGTTACCAAATACCTTATGTTCGGAACCCCGCTCTGTAGTTTAGATGGAATTAGAATAAAGCTAAATAAAACCAAACATATAAGATGAAAAGGTTGAGCAGTGGAGTTGGCTTGTTCTACAAAACAAAGCGTTTGATAGTAAAAAAAGCCACTAAGAGAAGATGCCGTTGCCCAAGTGCACGATGTCGCCGGGCTCGAAGGCGTCGCACTCATCCCCCCACAGCTGGAAGTGAACCACCGCCGTCTCATCCTCCGCAAGGGCCAAGCACGTCTTGTTTTCGGCTTGTGACGAAGTATTGGTGGTGGGTGGCAGGAGGCTGGGAGCAGATGAAAGGAGAAGCAATCAGAAAACAAGTGACATGAGAGGTTGGGGCTCTAGTGTTGGCCTTTGGACTTCCTGTAATCAGCAACTGCAGCCCACGCAAAAATTGTACCCAAAACCCACTTACTGAGGACCAGGCCCATCTTAAACAAGAGAAGAATTTAGGTGGAACGGATTAATAACCACCATGAAGTTTTAAATCACTAATACAAGGTCACGCGGAGAGAGTTGGCGGTGTCATGAAACATTAATTCAAGGTTAAGTGTAAGACTCTTCACATGACATTGTATTAGGGCATGTCTGGAAGCGTTTTTTTATTAAAAATGCAAGCAATTCCTGAAATAAGCATATGGTGGGTGATTCTACCTTCAAATGTTTTTTTAACCTATAAACATTTTGAATTTTTTGTCACAAACGCTCTTGATGATCTGAAAGCGTTTGGTGATCTGAAACCGGTCTAGACAAGTCTTTCTTCAGTAACTATATTTCCAATCTCTTTTTCCAAAAACAAAAGGGCCTTAAGCTTGCAAATCGAATATAAAACCCAACATTGAAAAGCCTTGTGATTTTGATAAGGGACAGAACCAAACGGACTTACCAACAAAACCACCAACTTATATTTTGTTAATTTGCTCTTTTCCATATTACCAAAGACCTCCACTGCATTTTTCACAGTTAGCCCAAAGAAGAAACAAGGAAAAAACCAAAGAAACATCTCATTAATCTGGTAAAAGGAGGCAAAAACAATGATGATATTTTCGTAGAGCTAGCAAATGGTCGGGTTTAGTTGGTTTTTGGTTGGATTGACCACAAATTGATTTGTTAATGAGTCATCCAAACCTAACCTGTTAAACTTATGGATGTAGGCCTCTGAGTCTCTGACCCATTTCTCGAGATTTATTCTCGTACAAGGCTTTTCCCCTGTTTGGAACTAGATCTGCAAGTTTGGGTTGGTGAGTTAGATCCTCCCCCTATGGCTTGCTTTCTCGTACAAGGCTTTTGTGGCTCTTCTCAACTGTTTAGTGGTGCTCCACCTTCCTCTAGCGGCCTTTGGCTCACGGGTTGCAGCGGACTTGCACTAGTTGCAGGTGGTGATGGGTCAATGGATGGAATCAAGCCTACCGGAGGATTTCATTTTCTCGGATTTGTGTAGTTTTAGTGTAGGTTTGCTTGTAACGCTTCTAGCGGGTAATATCTCGCCTTGCGAGTGATGTGGCCAGTTTGTGAGTGGTATTTTGATGTGACGCCGATTGTCATACTTGGTTTTTCATTGTGGCCTCACTTTGCCAAGCGATGGTTTTGATGTGGTCTCGCTTGTTCTAGCGGTGACATTACATGGGCTGGAATATCGATCTCGTCCGTCTACCATCTTTGTGGCAGATTTGTACGTCAGTGCTTGTGCTAGTGTGTGTGCAGTTGTGGTTGCCAATTCGGGGGTTATTATTAACTCTAGTTTGTGTGAATTACCTCCAAATCAATTTATTTGGTCACCGGTGATTATACCCATGTGGCAACTCTTGTAAATGTTGTGGACTCTTTGTAATTGTGATTCAGTAATAAAATTCTACTATCGTTTCTTGTAAAAAAAAAAAAAAAAAAAAAAAAAAAACTTATGGATGGAAATGATTGCACCCGAAATGACCCGTTTTGTTAACGAATATGTAATGGTTTCACGGGTGGACCGGAAACCAACCATCAAATGATGGGTCATTAACAGGGCCAACCGTCATCAACCCGAACTGTTAAGACCCAACCCAATTATGAATTTTAGCGGGTGGGTTGTTTTTTTTTTGGGTAAAACATAAACGGGTCGGGTGCAAATTCCCTCCTCTAATCTTTAGGGTAGGATTTTCATTTTACACTTAGTGCACTTTTTAGGCTCCTTTAAAAAATAATAATATCTTCTGAAAAATACTTGTGCTCATAAACGTTGTTGTCATAAGCATGCTGAAATTTTTAGTAAAAACTTAGATGTTATCTTTAAAAAAAAAAAAAGCACTTGAATTTAATTTGCCCTCAGTCCTTCTTAGCAATAAAAAAACTAAGAACATATCGATCAAACATTAGTGACGTATTAATTAAATTAACGACATATCAATCAAATAATAAAAAAATGATCATTTCAACATTGAAATTTCTATATCAATCATTTCAACCAATTTCTCAAAAACCATCCTCGATATATAAAGAAATTCAAGATGAATTTCAAAACAGCAAACAACATTCCGATAGATTCCATATATTGATAAAAAGGGAGTTTGGAGAGGTACTAAATTGAGACTTAGACAAATAAAATCCCCCATTTTTCCTTTTTTAGTGATTTTTCTTTCCCAGATTTTGACATATCCCATTTTTGGGTATTTCTAAAACAAGAATTTCCTCATCAAATTCCAAAAAGCAAAGCATTCTCAAAATTTTAACCAAAAGTTGAACCAAATGCTTGATTAACCCCTACGGTGTAGCTCAGTCATTGATGACATTGATGATGAATTCCAGGTCAAATTTTTACACGGCACGTCCTAGATTCAAATCTTGGTGGGTGGAAATTACACGATGGTGACCAGAAAAAAACTGAAATGCTTCTATAAATCTTTCTAGTCCCAAAAGGATAGACTGCTGATCCCTGTAAAAAAATAAAGAGAGAACTTCCCACAAATTAAGCTGAAATTGTCTCTCATACATTGTATGTATACACTCCCCACATACCTTGTATTCAAAGTAGGGAACCACATCATCGTCGCCATAGTCGGATTCCTTGCTTAATTTTATTTTTTCATTCATCAATTCACCATCCATGCCATCATCACATTTGATCATAATTTCTAAATATTTTAATCCAATTGGAAATTATTCAATGCTAATTTTAATTAAGTTATCTTTCAGCAATGTGTACTCTGACTCAATCCAATCCATAATCTATAGTTTATACAAGCTAAACAAAGATTAATCCATAAAACATATGTTTATATTATCTTGGAGGTAGAGTTTGTGAGTTTCCAAGAGCTGTCCATGTTACTAATTGTTTTTTCTAATGCATTACATTAAATGAGAATTTACAGCAACTTAAAACCCTCCAAAAAAGAAAGTCAAAATATTTTTCTTAAAAAATATAATGTTCTTAATATTGTCACTGGTGTTATAGTCTAATGATATTTATCTTCACTTGTAAGTTAGAGATTTTAAAATTAACTCCCATAGAAGGCGAGTTCAACACACATTATTATGATGAGTTCATTGTGTGACTTCTTCCATTACCCACCTTTAATATAATTTATCGTTGTGTAGCAAAAGGATCAATCTATGTGAGAAAAATTTTGTTACCTAAAGTTTTTTTTTTTATTAACAAATACAATGAATTTATACATTACAATAATCCACAAGGAAGAGGTAAGAGGGCCCTATGGAGAATGTGGTCAGGAATCCATAATAGAGTCCGACTGCAAGCCACAACTCTGAACGCATATAGCTCTATTGGGCGTGAGTTTCTTGTTTTGCAATTCTAGAATCTCCTTGTTGAACGGCCAATTCTCCAAGGAAGTTGTCCATTTATCGAAGGGGTGTGAAAACACATAAGAACTCATCTTTATTAGAGCAAGGGTTGATCGAGCTTCCTGAACACGGCTTTTCACGAGCATTGGCATGTCCTTTAGCTTCCTCTTCCTCTTGGATTTCGTCAACTGCTCAAGTGAAACCCAAAAGGGGAGA